>JAGDQO010000668.1:0-277692 GCA_018342035.1 Solanum appendiculatum | reverse complement strand
CAAGTACTCTCTTCCAACATTTGCATAGTCAAAGAATAGGTAGAGATTGTTGTTGAGTACTGAAAAACTTGAAAGAAGTCCCTACGCATCTTTAATATCCATCGTACCAAAAAGGGAGGGAGCAATGCAGATCAAGGACTATAAGCTATAAGCTATAAGCTACAAGCCCAGACCTAGACAGCATCTGGAGCATGGACAATTTAATATGGGGAGCCAACATCAAAAAACAAGAATTGGGTTGGGTGCTGCACAGATACCATGTTTAAAAATGGATGTTGGGCCTAATCAATCCCAAAAGCTAGCTCATGAGAGGAAGATTGTCCAAGACCATCTAAGGAGTCCACATACCCAACCCACAAACAAAGTGGGACTCCAACACCCCGCACACACAGGACTGGACATCTGGACCGTGGACAATAAAAGACGGGAACGCCAACATCAAAAACCTTAGTTGTACGGACTCTTCACTTTTGATGCCGCACGGATTGACCAAAAATACACTACTTTTGGTGAATCCATTTTTGATCAATCCGACACGCACCCGTTGACATTTTTGAAGAGTCTGACCAACATAGTCGAAAACAATATTTTTTAGATGGACTCGAATCTAATACCATGTAAAGAAATGGATTTTGGGCCTAACTCAACCCAAAAGCTAGTTCAAAAGGGGACAACTGCCCAAGACCACATAAGGAGACCACCCATCCCTTTTTTATCCGATGTGGGACTCTTCAACAACAACCTTATGCAAATCAATAAGACAACAAAGTTTGACAGATACTGAAGGAAGGATAGATGCAGACACCTGAACAGCTGTCTTAAGTACTCCAACAACATAGTCGAAAACAATATTTTTTAGATGGACTCGAATCTAATACCATCTAAAGAAATAGATTTTGGGCCTAACACAACCCAAAAGCTAGTTCAAAAGGGAACAACTGCCCAAGACCACATAAGGAGACCACCCATCCCTTTTTTATCCGATGTGGGACTCTTCAACAACAACCTTATGCAAATCAATAAGACAACAAAGTTTGACAGATACTGAAGGAAGGATAGATGCAGACACCTGAACAGCTGTCTTAAGTACTCCAACGTCACTAGGGCATAGACGAGCAATTTGTTCGTACTGCTCTGCAGCTTTTTGATAATCTCCAAGTTCAATATATATTGAAGCCCTGTGTAACCTAAGACCAATGTCTTCAGGGTCTGCTTTTATTGCTTTGGAAAGGCAATAACGGGTCTGTTTCCTATCTCCCTGCTCTCTGTACAGTTACAAGTTATCTTTAAACTGATTATACTCAAGAAGCACCAAATGTTGAAAAAATAAACAGGAACCAGGGAGCAAGCTTATACAACAATTTTAAAAACAAAACCTAAAATTGGCAATAAAAACACGGTGAACAATACATATTTGCTATTTCATCATGGGTTTAAAAGGAAACAGGTCAAATGCCTATTGTCACATACATAACACATTCCTAAATTAAATGACCAAGAGATGTGATACAAAAAGAAATCCTTTAGTAGGCTGTCACTCAAAATGTAGAATATCTGAACTTTGTGCATCAGTATCCAACATGCACAGACCTAACGCTTTCTTAATTCCTAATGCAGAATGGTTTTTTTTCACCCCACAATATATCAATTGAGCTCCTTTAGGACCAAACTATCACTTAAGCATCACACAAGGAGTAAATATATTTGTATCCTTTTGGTTCATCTCTATCGATGTCTTTAAAACCAAAAGTAACACAAAGAACCCTTAACCGTCCATCTAAGCATATCTGTCTCCTTCACTTTTTCAGAAGGTTAAAGAAAACAGTAAATGGAATTTTTTGTTAGTTTTCAAAGGATGCCCTTCCATTAGGAAATAATAAAATAACTGCCAAAGTTGAAAGGAAGGGCAGAGAAAGCCCATTTCAGAAAGGGATAGGGGACAAAGATTTGATCTCAAGGGGATAACTTTTTCCCCTGA
This sequence comes from Solanum appendiculatum, assembly GCA_018342035.1. Lineage (NCBI taxonomy): Eukaryota > Viridiplantae > Streptophyta > Magnoliopsida > Solanales > Solanaceae > Solanum > Solanum appendiculatum. Next base: position 275,714 of record JAGDQO010000668.1, on the reverse strand, counting down.
ACACTGGATCTCTAAATATATGCAGGAACATACTCCACATAGGAATGATAATACAGTGCTGTATGAAATAAGAAAAGGAATAAGGATGACATATTTTTACACCATATATGAGTAGACAGCTCAACTGTGATTTTCTTGAAATGTATATACAACAGAAAAACAGAAAAAAAAAATAAGAAAGACAATTGATGATACAATAAGTCCAAGGAATTCTCACGTGGACCAAGCAACCAGGAGATTCCATAGAGATGCATCCTTCGGTGACAGATGTGCTGCAAGCATGTAGAAATTCATAGCTCTCTTCTTATCACCCATAGCATTGTAAATCAGGCCAAGTGTATGGTATGGATCAGGAAGGTTTGGCGAAAGACGAATGACTTCACGCAACACAAGTTTGGCCTGCAACAGAGAACACTAATAATGAGATAAATAAGAAATGGAAGGACTAATAGCTGTTATAGAGCCCTTCCTAAAGCAAATCCATCAAGAACAGGGAAAAGACCACTTCTTCAACAGGTGTGCACAAATTTTACATATAAATGACAGAAAATACCAATCAAAAAACAAGTAGGAACAAATATCCAGAAGCAAAAATAGGTTCATTTTTTAGAGCAGGACCATTACCGACAACAACAAATCGAAAATAGCAACTTCATGAGTCAATTCATATATATTTATTTTTTTGAGAAAAGGTAACTTGTGTCAATTCATATATTTTACTGTGTAAAGAAAGTATAATCTTGATAAAATTATGTTTTTCATGCCTTATTGATATCATATCTACATACAAAGAAGAAAACTATAAATGCAGATCAAGCAAGATCAGGGATGCACGATGCTAGCTGCATACCTCTTCGTAACGGCCATGTGCATAGTGAAGAGTGGCATCACCAAGTTTCCTTTTCAATTCTGAACTAACTTTACTCTTTGATCCCTTCCGCCGACCTCTCTTCTTGAGCTACATATGGTACAACATAACATAGTAAGCAGAAGATTACTAGCATCTACACAATATTTACAATAAGCAAAACGAGAACTTGCAACCCAAAATAAAGAGGGACAAAATAACAGGTTGCAAAAAGACTACCAAATAAACTAATTTCAATAAAAATGGTGACAACCTCAGATTGTTCTGAACAGTCAAAACATAGCCAAAACCCATCCAAAATATATTGAGAACTGATAGCTTCACAAGGTGAGTGAATAGTTAAGGTAGGAACATTGGATAGGGAAAACATTGACAATAATTCACAAACTAATTTCTAAAAGTTCTTTTCATTCTTCTAGAATCAGTAATTTAGTAACTCCTTAAACCATCATAACTTCCATGAATTGCTTATAGTGCAAAGGTTTAGAAGGCCAAAAGCTCATTGGGTAAGCACCACAACCACTATCAGTTGAGATCATTGAGTTTTTTTCTTAGCTAAGCTTATAGCTGGAAGTGTCTCTTGGTGTGACATAACCTTAGCACTGGAGATCAACAAGCTTAGCCTCAAAGCTAGCTTTAGGTAAGCAAGATGGTGTTCCATATCCTCAAAACTCATGGTATTCTTTAATCTACTGCATATGGCATAACCAATACTTTGTAATCAGTTCTGAGTTAAACAGCATTCCTAGATGCAACCCATCCAAAATGTGCCACCTTTGTTGCAGCTTTAGTCTTTCCATACATCTTCCAAGTCCAAGTTAAGTCCCAATGACCAGCTAGCATTAGTAATCTTTTTCCCAGATGATTAATGCTACATGTAATTCAATTTGAAATTCCCTTATCATTTAACAACTATATTAGGAAAAACTCATTTTAATGAGATATAATAAGTGATCTTAAGCTTGAAATTAAAGACCTTGACTTTAAGACCTCGTATAAGGATCTGAAACCATAAGTTGGTAAAGGTAAAATAAAGTACAATGTTTTGGTGATTCTAGTTTTTCAACTAATGAATACTCATAAGAAAATGTGACTCTTAACTATATGCTTTGCCCTGATGCAATCAGTTATACAATTGAACTTTAAACAAAATATTAATGTTTTAATTATTCTTTGGTCTTCTAAACTTTTGATGAAGATTCTTTGGTCTTCTAACTTTAATATGCTGAAGATGTTTAGGATTATTATAGCAGCTCTTTTATGGTTCCGACAAGAATTCTTAGAACAAAAATAATATCCAAGAACCCAAAAAAAAAAATGAATTTTCAAGGTTGAGCTAGGGCCCATGGTCTGCTTAGAGCTAGTATTTTGTAAATGGAGTTCAAAGTTTCCCCAAACTGCTAATGCCAACATATTATAAAGGAAACAACAAGTGGATATCATACCTTCCTTGATTTTCTCCTCATCCCATAATTCATAGCTTCCAATATTTCATCATAGCTTGCTCCTGGACCATCTTCTTGACGGTCTTCTTGCCTAGATTTCTTTGCTGGGATCTCACTGCACTCACTCACACACCCATCCCCAAACATGGTATAAGAAATTAATACAAAACGAAGTTCAATGAGAGGCTAAGTGTCCAAAATCCAGACGAAGCATGTAAACAGTAATGCAATCAAAGAGATAATTAATTACACCAACCCCATCCCCCGCCCCTAGTTAAAACAATCACAAAATTATTAGAAGTACTAGAATATGAGAATCAGAACATCAAAAGAGTTCTAATTTTAAGTTAGATATAATATCACTCTGCACAAATTTCATTGAGTATTGTGTTTGACACTTATAAATAGGTGTAGTATGTATTAACTTATCGAAAAGAAAATTGGTGTGTCTCAGCATTCACCAAATCCTCAATACATATTCTTTCATCTCTCTGATCACTATTCTGACTATAGTGCCGATTACACTTAAGGTGATTATTTAAAACTGCAACCAAACTACATAATTAGACATACTTCACTACTGTATATACTATTATTACCTATACTTTCAAAATATTACGTATTAGGGAGAGAGGCGAGCGAGATTGGGGAGGGAGGCAAGCGAGATTTGAATGTATCTCTGATACATGTGAATCACTCTAGATACATGTAGGCGAGCAAAGATTTGCTATGTATCCCAGATACATGAGAATCCACTGGAATACAATGTATCTAGAACAAATTACACCTAAATTTGACCAGATACATGTGGATGTATCTAGAGGCACCAAAATCTAGTAAGATTTAACTGTACAGAAAGAGGATTTTTTCATTACTTCAACTAGTATGAATTGATGGGAGAGAGACATATGTGGATTAGTAAAATTCATTATTTATTGGCAGGCAGCAAAATCTGGTAAGATACATAATATTGCAAACTAGAGTGTATTTAAGTAATTAGCTCCTAAATTAGTGGGATTTATGTAAGTTCCCAAAAAAATAATTGGGCAACACTAAGGTGATTATTTACCTTTCTATGATAATTCTGCGGTGTAATTTCATGAGTAAAAGGAAGATTAAGGGAGCATGGATTCAGAATGACAGTAGAATTTTACATCATGCACTTCGACAAAGTCTAAATTTTCATGTCAAAAATTCAAAAAAAAATGTATTTATTTCCGTTTACATGAGTACAATCATTATTCATTATTCATTATTCATAACCGTGTAGCAAAAAACTCAGGTTTTTTCCCTTTCGCTTCACATTATCAAAATTACCTGGGAGGTTGTAGGGCTTGAGCTTTCCGCTTTTTAGCAGCGAGAGCTTCATATTGATGTTCGAGGCGCTCAAACTGCTGGTATGGCTGGCGTCCAAAGGCGTCCTCTTCGGTGAATGCCAAAGGATCCATTTCAGCTCCGAATTGGAATTTATACTCTCCGCTTCCATCTTCTTCTTCTTCTTCCTCTTCCTCTTCCTCTTCCTCTTCCTCTTCCTCCTCTTCGTCTTCATCTTCATCATCAGCCTCTTTACTGTTGTTATCTCCTTCTTCGTCCCCTTCCCCTCCCTCGTCTCCTTCTCGTAATTCCAATTCCATTGGGTGTTCGAAGGCATCAAACTCTGTTAAAGTTTTTTCTTCTTCCATGATTGCTGAGTTCGAAACTTCGATGAGTGAATACAAAAAGGAAAAACTCCCCCACTTTAAAGCACTTGTTTTTTCTTGGGCCGTTAACTCAACGGACAACTAATAAGGGCCCAAAGATGAATTTCCGACGGTTTTGACAAATAGCCACTTTTACTTTCTTTATCGATTAGCCAGAGTTCTAAAACTAATTGAGATTTGAAAAGTTACATAGTAAGGCAAACAGTAAGGCAAATATATGATAATAGATGGTTCTTGCTCGTGCTAAGCACGTGCCCAGTGTTTTTTCCGGCGAAAGGTGACAAAAGGAGACAAGAGCCTGCCTCGCCACGTGGCGACGCGCTCGCCTTTTTGAATTGAGGCGCCAATTAATACTAAAAATTTAAAATTTTAATTACATATATAAATATCCAAAATCTTAATAGCAATAACATATATTAGCAAATATTTCAATTCAAAAACTAATAATAATTAGTATATTAATTAGTATAAAACTAAATTAAGTAGGGAAAAAATAATTATAGAAGGATTAAAAAAAAAATATAGGCAGATTGCTGCAGTAGCACTACAACAGATTACAGAACAGAGCACCACTGAAAAACAGAGCATAGTCATAGAGTAGAGAAGAAGAAGAAAAGAAGAGAAGAACTAGAAGAGACGAAGAGAAGAAGAAAGAGAAGAATTGAAGAAGAAAAAAAATGGTCTCTTACCTGGCTGGGCAGCAGTCACGATTCTCGTGAAGGAGCAGCAATGGTGAAGAAGAAGATCTGACTCTCGACTCTTGAAGAAGGAGCAGCAATCGCGACTAAGGAGAAGAGGTGCGCAAGTCGCGAAGGTGAAGTTTGCAAAAATATCCAAAAACCCCTAATTTTGGCTTTTAATTATTAAGTAGGTGTTTGGATGGGATTTCAAATTAGTCAAATTAACTTTTAAAACAGTTTTTGACTTATTAGAGTGTTTGGCAATTATAAGAATAACTTAAAATAAGTCAAAAGTAACTTAAAATAAGTTATTAGTTAAAAGTAGGGTGCCCCTACTTATTTTTTTTAACTTATAAATCATTCTACTTTGACCAAGTATACTACTTTTTTACCCTTAATTCTTTTATAATGTTAACAACTTTAAGGGATTTCAGACATTTTGATAAAAAAAGTGACTTAACACTTTTTTGCCAAACACATCAATAAACACATAACTACTTGTTTTTAAAATGACTTTAAAGTAACTTTTTAAAAGTTACATATTTTAATCCAATCCAAACGGGCTCTAAATCAGACCTTTAAAAAAAAAAAATTTAAAAGGCGAAGCCAGTCGCCTCGCCTCGCCCTGTCGCATGTCGCCTCACCCTATCGCCTGTCGCCTTTTCATCTCCATAGCTCGCCATTTTGACCTCGCCTCGCCTTGCTACAGATAGGCGATGGTGCCTCGCCTCACCTTGTCACCAAAGGCGAAAGGCGAGCGTCTTTCACAACACTGCACGTCCTCAGCAATTTAAACTCTAATATAAAATTATTTGTGTTTGATCTGCCTATGAAACATGTTCGAGATTCAATGTAACAATAAATACTTTTAAATAACCATAATATCAAAAACACAACATCCACCATTTAGTATCGAATCATATTTCTTAGCTTACACGGTAAAAGAATCCACATCAAATAAGAAACAAGCAAGATGCAGTATATTTTTTCTTTCAAGTTTCAACAGTACGTCGGTCAAATATTCACGATTTAATATCCATATTCAAAGCTTATCAAACATATTATGAGGAGGCAATCGAATATTATTGCATAGATATAGAGAGTACATAACAGAAAATTTACTTGTAAAGCACACTCAGTCACTATTCTTTAAGTATTGATCATTTATTCTATGCTACATAATCAAGAATCAATAAATCATCTGTTGGGTTTTAGGCATTTTACCCTTCCTATGTGGATAAATAAAAGTCCAAGGTTTTAGTGGTCTCCTTCCTTTTCTTTGTAGATAAATTTGAGCCCAATTGAAATAGCCCACTTTGCCCATAAGCCCAATATTATAGTGCATTTATAAGACTTTGTTTTAGGTCTTATTTTGAAGTTTAACAAGAGTTTAGAGAGCAGCCATATAGAAAGAAAAGAGAGAAAGAGCAGATTTTCGCACAAACCATAGCAGTCAATTTCAAATCGTGATTCCCGTTTCGTTTCTTATCCGATTGAGCTGGTTTTTGGACATCTTGTTCCTTTCAACTTAATCTTTGATTGGAAACTAAGAGAGGGTGATTTGGAGTCCTGTAGCTTCATATTTTTGTTCGTGAACAATAGCTGCATTTTGATGATTTTGCTCCTTTTTACTTCTCTAGTTTTTGGTGTTATCTTGTGGTTGTGTTGCTCATTGTTTGGCACTTTGTTGGTGGCCATTTTGGAGAAAATTTTTATAACTCTTTTTTATTATAGTGGAGCTTTGGCCTTGTGGTTTTTACTCTTCACACCAAAGAGGTTTTCCACGTTAAAACTTGGTGTCTCGTGTGTTGATTTGTTTTTGCCTTGCTATATTTCTTTTGGTTGATTTGCTTGCTGCCCCAAACAGTGTTTACTTGCATTATTTTGCCTTCTCTTGGTTCAAATAGAAAGGAAAAGTTTTGACTTGGATTTTCTTCCGCAATTGCCATGTCGTGCACATTTATTTTGTGCTTGCCTTTCCCAACAAAGTGGTATTAGAGCATTAGGTTGTTGTGATTGTCTATTTGAATGATGGAGTCAAATATGGGCAAGATAGTTTGTTTGAATGGTAGTAATTATCATACTTGGAAAGGCAAGATGAAAGATCTTCTATTTGTCAAGAAAATGCATCTACCTGTGTTTGCCTCTAACAAACCCGAATCCATGAATGATGAGGATTGGGAATTTGAGCACTTACAGGTTTGTGGCTATATCAAGCAATGGGTTGAAGATAATGTCAGAAATCACATTGTGAGTGAGACACATGCTAGAAGTTTGTAGGACAAGCTCGAGACACTATATGCTTCGAAGACTGGCAATAATAAATTATTTATGTTGACACAATTAATGAATATCAGGTATAGAGAGGGCACTCCTATTTCTGATCATATTAATGATTTTCAGGGTGTTCTTGACCAGCTGTCCGGAATGGGTGTAAAGTTCGATGAAGAAATTCAGGGACTATGGCTTCTTAATACTCTGTCAGACTCTTTTGAAACTTTTCGAGTTTCTTTGACTAATTCTGCTCCCAGTGGTGTTGTAACCATGGAATACGCTAAGAGTGGTGTCTTGAATGAAGAGATGAGAAGAAGATCTCAAGGCTTATCTTCTTCAGTTTCACACTCCGATGTTTTGGCTACTGAAGATAGGGGGAGAAGCAAGTTCAGAGGACAGAATGACAGAGATAAAAGTAGAGGAAAGTCAAAGTCTAGATTCAAGAATGTTACATGTGACTATTACCACAAGAATAGGCATATCAAGAAATATTGTTTCAGGTACAAAAGAGATATGAAACAACAAAAGAAAGAAGGCGACAATGAAAATCGTGTTGTGGTTATTGCTAATGATGATCTTCTTGTTTCTTGAGATGAAAATGCTATTATCTTGTTTGTGATGAGTCTAGCTGGTTTGTGGATTCTGGTGCTACTTCTCATGTCACGCCCAGGAAGAAATTATTTTTTCTTCTTATACTCCAGGTAATTTTGGGATGTTGAAAATGGGCAATAATCATGAGGTTACAGTTCTTGCCATTGGGACAGCTTGTTTGGAAAGTAACAATGATTCCAAACTAGTTCTCAACAATGTCAAACATGCCCCAGATGTTCGCTTGAATTTGATTTCTATTGGATACCTTGATAATGAGGATTATGTTAATACCCTTGGTGCTGCCCAGTGGAAGCTTACAAGAAGTTCGATGGTTGTAGCCCATGGTAATAAGTTGTCTAACTTGTACATTTTTCAGGGCTCTATTTATAGAGGCTCAGTAAATTTGGTGGAGAATGATACTTCATCAGAGTTATGGCATAGAAGACTGAGTCATATGAGCGAGAAGGGGATGGAAAATTTGGCTAAGAAGAATTTGCTTTCTAGAGTGAAACAAGCAAAGTTGAACAAATGTGTTCATTGCTTAGCCGGTAAACAGAAAAGAGTTTCTTTTCAGAGTCATCCGCCTTCGAAGAAGCTTGATTTGATGGAGTTGGTACATTCTGATTTGTGTGGTCCTTTTAAGGTAAACTCTCATGGTGGTGCACTTTACTTTGTGACTTTTATTGATGATCATTCTCGCAAACTCTGGGTATTCTCTTTGAAGTCCAAGGATCAGGTACTTGATGTGTTCAAGAATTCTCAGGCTTTAGTTGAGAGACAGACAAGGAAGAAATTGAAATGCATCCGTTCTGATAATGGTGGTGAGTTTATTGGTCATTTTGATAGATATTGTAGAAAGCAAGGTATTCCGCATCAGAAAACTCCTCCAAAGACTTCTCAGCTAAATGGTTTAGCAGAAAGGATGAACAGAACTCTAGTTGAGAGGGTTAGATGTATGCTTTCAGATGCTAAGCTGCCAGATTCCTTTTGGGCAGAAGCACTTAATACTGCTGCCTATATTATCATTTTATCTCCTACTGTTGCTTTGAATAGTGATGTTCCTGACAAAGTTTGGTCTCATAAGAATATTTCTTATGATCAACTTAAAGTTTTTGGGTGTAAAGCCGTTGTGCATGTTCCTAAAGATGAGAGGTCAAAGTTGGATGTTAAAACTAGGCAGTGTATCTTTGTTGGTTATGATCAAGATGAATTTGGCTATCGTTTCTTTGATCCAGTTGAGAAGAAACTTGTTAGAAGCCGTGATGTTGTATTCTTTGAAGTCCAAACAATTGAAGATCTTGACAAAGCTGAGAAGGTTGATTCTCAGAGCAGTGAGAGCCTAGTTGATGTTGATCCAGCTCCTTTGACTATTGCACCGGATAAAAATCTTCAAAATGATCAAAGTCAAGCTGATATTGAAGATGGTGATCATATTCAGAATGACCAGTATGCCGTTGATGCTCCGGTGCAAGACGATGTGGTTGGTGAAAAACCAACTATTATTGATGCTCCAGAGAGTTCTCTCAGAAGATCTACTAGAGAGAAAATACCTTCATCTCGTTATTCTCCCAATGAGTATGTACTCTTAACTGATGGGGGAGAACCCGAGAATCTTGATGAGGCCATGGAAAGTGAAGAAAAAGAAAGGTGGTTTGATGCTATGGAGGATGAAATGAAGTCTCTACATGATAATCATACCTTTGATTTGGTTATATTACCTAAAGATCGAAAAGCTTTGAAAAACAGGTGGGTTTTTAGGGTGAAATATGAAGATGGTAATCCAGTTCCAAGGTACAAAGCCAGATCAGTTGTGAAGGGTTTTAGCCAGAAAAAGGGAATTGATTTTGATGAGATATTTTCTCCAGTTGTGAAGATGTCATCAATTCGTGTGGTTCTAGGCTTGGCTGCAAGCTTGGACTTAGAGGTTGAACAAATGGATGTTAAAACTGCTTTTCTCCATGGTGACTTAAATGAAGAAATTTATATGGAGCAGCCAGAAGGCTCTGAAGTCAAAGGAAAAGAGAATTATGTTTGCAAATTGAAGAAGAGCTTGTATGGCCTAAAACAAGCTCCTAGGCAATGGTACAGGAAGTTTGGTTCTTTTATGAGTCACCATGGTTTCAAAAAGACTTCTTCAGACCATTGTGTTTTTGTGCAAAAATTCTCTAGTAATGACTTCATTATTGTTTTGCTTTATGTTGATGACATGCTTGTTGTTAGTCATAATACTTGCAGGATTCAGAAGTTGAAGCAAGAGTTGAATAAGTCTTTTGCTATGAAAAACTTGGGACCAGCAAGACAGATTCTTGGCATGCAGATTGTATGTGATAGAGATGCCAAGAAGTTGTGGTTGTCACAATAGAAGTACATTCAGAAAGTACTTCGTAGATTTAACATGGACAAAGCTAAGGTTGTCAGTACACCTTTAGCTATGCACTTCAAATTGAGTACTATGCATTGTCCTTCCAGTGACTGTGAGAAGGAAGATATGAAGAAAGTTCCTTATGCTTCAGCTGTTGGTAGTTTGATGTATGCAATGGTGTGTACAAGACCAGATATTGCTCATGCTGTTGGTATTGTTACCCGTTTTCTTTTTATTCCGGGAAGAGAGCATTGGAATGTTGTAAAGTGGATTATGAGATATCTTTGTGGCACTTCTAGTCTGAGTTTGTGTTTTGATACAGGGAATCCTATTCTTTGTGGTTATACTGATTCAGACATGGCCGGTGATGTTGATACTCATAAGTCTACTTCAGGCTACTTGATTACTTTTGTAGGGGGAGCTGTGTCTTGGCAATCTAGATTGCAAAAATGTGTTGCTTTATCTACTACAGAGGCTGAGCTTATTGCTGTTGTTGAAGCTTGCAAAGAGTTGCTCTGGATGAAGAGATTTTTGGGGGAACTTGGTTGTGCTCAAGAGAGGTATGTGTTTTATTGCGACAGTCAAAGTGCTATTCATCTTGGCAAGAATTCTACATTTCATAGTCGGTCTAAACTCATTGATGTGAGGTATCATTGGATTTGAGATGTGTTGGATTCTAAGTTGCTTGAACTTGAAAAGATCCATACCAATGATAATGGTTCCGACATGATGACTAAAGCTTTGCCAAGGGGGAAGTTTGAAGAATGTTACATGATCGCTGGGATGGCGGTCTCCTCCACATAGTCTGTAGGGGGAGAATTGTTGGGCTTTAGGCTTTTTTCCCTTCCTATGTGGATAAATAAAGTTCCAAGGTTTTAGTGGTCTCCTTTCTTTCCTTTGTGGATAAATTTGAGCCCAATTGGAATAGCCCACTTTGCCCATAAGCCCAATTATGGTGCATTTATAAGACTTTATTTTAAGTCTTATTTTGAAGTTTAACAAGAGTTTAGAGAGCAGCCATATAGAGAGAAAAGAGAGAAAGTGCAGATTTTCGCACAAGCCCTAGCAGCCAATTTCAAATCGCGATTCTCGCTTCGTTTCTTGTCCGATCTTGTTCCTTTCAACTTAATCTTTGATTAGAAACTAAGAGAGGGTGATTTGGAGTCTTATAGCTCTAGATTTATGCTCGTGAACAGTAGCTGCGTTTTGGTGATTTTGCTCCTTTTTACTTCTCTAGTTTTTGGTGGACCATACTGGACTCATGACATTTACAATAGTAGTTGATGGATATTTATATTCAATTCTAGGCTACAACTCCCAACAAACGTGGCTGCCAAAGAAGCACAATAGAAAGAGGTTACACAAGCATCTTACTTGTTCTAAGATGAGCGAGTGATGATGCATATTCAACCATTGAACAAAGTGGTAAAATTACTTTTCTACCCTATAGCCTATAAGCATAGTGGTAAAATTACTTTTCTACCCTTGGTCGTCATACGTATGGCATTTCTATATAGTATAGATAGAAATGTATTTATTATATACAATTAAAGTTTAAAATAATTACAATTTGTAGCTATAGAATTTTATAGCAAATTTCTCTCTCCTCCTTCCTCCCTCCTCTCTTTGTCTTTTGTCGCTCGCCTACTCCTCTATTTCTCTCTCTCTCTCTCTACAATATAAATATAAATGGTAACAGTCAATGATACAAATACAAACACACATGGTAATATATAAATATAACAATACACAAGGCAACACATGAATACAAATATAATTTATGACGAAATACAATATTGATACAATTGTACTCATTGATACAAATTATATTCGTTAATACATTCGATACAATTAATTTGTATCATTGAATACAATAGTCTTTGATATAATTGTATTCACTGATACAAATCTATTGTATTCATGATACAATTAACGATTAGATATACAAATTAATTGTATCTCCTCTCTCTCTAGATCTCCCTCGTCTTTCTCCTTAGCTTCCTCGCATCTCTCCTCCCTCTCCAAATCTCCCTCGCCTATCTTCCCCTTCTGGTTGCTAATATTTGATATAAATCAATTATTTTTGTGATATAATTATCGATCATATATATAAATACTCCTCATCTTTTTTCACTCTATATTTTCTTGTTCATTTGTTATATTCAAAACAAAGTAAGATCATCACTATTGACAAATGAAATTTTTTTCCTTACAATGAATAGGAAGAATATGAGATAGTAAACTGAGTAAATGATGATTACATAAATTACAAAGACACAAAAAGGTCAAAAAATGAATTTGTGGTTAAAGAAGAAATAAAAGCGAGAGTAAAAGAGGCATCTAATGTCATCAAACGGACAAAAGGATGCTGCACAATGGCACTTCAATACAGTTCAATGTGCAAAGTAATGCACACCAAAATTAATGTCAACACGCATGCAGCTAGGGTGTTCATGGTTCGGTTTGGATCAATTATTATTTAAAACCAAAATTAAATCAATTTAGTGGATTTTTAAATTTCTAAAATCAAATCAAACCAAACAAAAAAAAAACCGTTAATATGGTTATTGTCGGTTTGGTTCAATTTTTTTGATTTGAAAGTAATAACTTTTTTAGGACATGCGTATCTTGATAGACACATACACCTAGTATATGAATATTCCACATGGAAGCTATTGTGGATTCAATTAAGCATTTAAACAATACTAGAGTTTTTATTACATGTACAAAGTGATTTAATTAAGAGAAAGTGTGACTATCTTGTGTGAGATAGGGTAGGTAAAGATTTAATTAATGGATTTTGATGGACTTTAAATTAGGGTTATAATAGTTGAGCTAAAATTTAAGTGTTGGACTTGAGAAAATGGCAAAGTTAAAGACTTAAGTTAATTAAAATTTAACAAAATATTTATATTTTATTTATGAATAGTACATAGATAATTATAAAAATTATATCTATAATTTCTCGGTTCGATTTGATTATTTTTGCGTAAAACCAAAACCAAACCAAATAGTATCGATTTTTCAAAATTTAAAACCAAACCTAACCAAACCAAACCAAATATATATATTTTTTAATCAATGCGGTTCGATTTGATTTTTTAACCATAACCATGAACAACCCTACCGATAGCCCAAAGATACAACATTTTATTAATATAAACTCATTAGTCATTATCATCCATATCATTGTGTCAAAGCCATTATATATTGTCGGTTGTTTAAATATTTTTCTCGTTTAATTGTACAAATTTACAGGGGGTTTTCCGGAAATATACAAATTGTTTTCACAATAAATACTCATGTATTAGTTTTTGGTAGTATCAAAACTAGTCCATTCGATAGAAATGGATAAAGAATTGTGTTTGAATGTTGTGCATATATAATTCTATTTAGCTTATCTGTAACTATCTTTTGAACCACTTAATGTTAAGAGACCAGTAGATTGAATATTTGGTTTGATTTCTTAAATATGAAATTGATCACCTTTAAGAAAATTTACATTCCAATATATAATCACTAGCTAACACACAACTAATTACAGAAAATGAAATAAGGAGGACATACATTTCCCCCCCGAATATATCCAATATAATATAGTACATCAACAATTGTCAATATATATTTATTACAAAGAATTACGAATAGTTGTATGTGTGTATTATTTTCCATAACTCCAAAAGTCCATTTCTCCACGGAGAGGAAGTTGATGATTGATTTGATTAGATTCAAATCCCATCCCTAATGCAACTTTGGATGAATCAATATTAATTCCCCACTGATGATCATTATTATTCATATTGATCTGATTATTACTGCTAGCTACCTCTAAGCCAGACTCACAAGGCGCTGATTGATCAGCGCCTGACGATGAAAATTCATGATGATGATGATGATATCCCAATGATGATGACTTGATCAAGTTTTGAGCTAATTCAATGTTGTTGTTGTTGTGTGAATAGTAATCGTGTGGCGCCAGAGTAGCAGCAACTGGGATTTGGGAATAGTTTAAGCCATGTTGGTCATGGTGTTGTGGTAATTGGTGTAGTAGATATGGGCTATGATCATGATCATGATTATCTTTGTGTGTGAAGTTGTTGGTTCGAGGAGGTTGTTGGTGGTGATGGCTTGATGAGGCTGCCTCATTTCCAGTTATTTTGAAGAGGTTTTTCTTCTTGAATACCCTACAAATCACCCAGCCATCCTCCTGGACACATTTGAAAAGTACATAATATTATTAAAAACATAATCAAAAATATATATTACGATTACTACGAGAAAATATGGAATTAGTTGCAGAATTTATCGATAATCCCTAGCTAATCTGTTGCTAAAAAGCTCATAGCTAATTGATTTTTCTTATACTCTGTCACTGATCCTTGGCTAAATGGGAGTAACATGGAATTTTTCTTTTTATTTAGCTATGAAATTTTAGTCGTCACTAATTCTTTATTATCTAGTAATTTGGCCCATAAAAAAATAAAAAAAATTAGGCCGCACATGAAGGGACATGTATATATACTTTCTTAGAATGATATTCTCATTGAAACATAATAAGATTAAGTATTTAAAAATATAATCTTCCTAACAATTTTAAAATTTTAAATAATAATATAATCAAACAATTCGATAATTAGAACAAATATAAATATTGGCTTTAAATCTCACCATCATCATTATCAAAAAGAATTAGGCCCGTATGAAAACAAATCACATCTTTTAGAATGGGATGTTTAGTTATTTGTATTACTAGAATTGTCCTACTATATATGTTTTTTTAATTTATTAGCCTCTTTTACTATCTCAAGAATTCAGCTGAACTGAGATTATTACTATGGATAACAATTTCCTAGAAGCATGCATGCAAGCTGGGAATTCCTGACAGTCAAAGATTTTGTGGTAAGAAAGTCAATCGTGAGGAAATTATTCACTAATTAATTATTCATTATTATAAGGATCATTTAATTACTTTGACTTCCACACATGCTTGTATGTATGCAATTGACATGCAAAACTTCAACCAGCTGGTTTTTCTTTAGACTTAATATATACATAGTCCACCTCATAAATTAAATGTTAGAATATTTTATTTAGACATTTGAATTGAATCAATTTTCAATTAAATATTTCAACTCTTAATAAAATGTTTCAATTAGACATTTTTATTTAAATTTTGAAAAAACTTTTACATGTGTTTTAATTCAATAGTTAAATTAACCATATAAAATATGTCATCTTCTTTAATTATATATACATCAACCTTGAGTAAA
Source organism: Solanum appendiculatum (assembly GCA_018342035.1). Classification (NCBI taxonomy): domain Eukaryota; kingdom Viridiplantae; phylum Streptophyta; class Magnoliopsida; order Solanales; family Solanaceae; genus Solanum; species Solanum appendiculatum. The sequence continues at coordinate 260,524 of JAGDQO010000668.1, read as the reverse complement.
ATAAATATAGGTTTATTAATGGCTTATTGAGGCAAGTATAATTAAAGGACTTATGTGGTTAACTTTACTATCTAAAAGATGAATGAGAAAACACACACAAAAAAGATAAACTCTAAAATTTGAATCGAAAATATCAAATTGAAACACTTTTTTAAAAGTAAAAGTGTACATGTATTAAATATAAAATATGATGCTAATATTATTTAGCTATAAATTACCGACAAATTAAATGAACTTACAGTTTGATTTTGGTCAGCATCTTCAAGTCTATACTCATGCATGATCCAGTCAGTTTTTTGTCCATGTGGAGCTCTTCCTCGATAAAACACAAGGGTTTTCCTCATACCAATTTTCTTGAAACTGTTCCTTATGCACTTGTCCCTGCCTGTCGCCTTCCAAAACCCCGCATTTGTTGCTCGATTTGTTCTTGAACCAGTCGGATACTTCCTATCCTTATGGCTGAAAAAGTACCACTCATTCTGCGGCGTTGATCCAATATTGCACCTCTCTGAATTATCATCAAGTATTAACAAATAAATAACTAAGTATAATAAAATTAAGTATGATTTCTCTAGTTATAACTACTTAAATTTATTTTAAGTTTTAAAATAATTAAAATGATGAGACAATTCAATATGTCTGATATTGAGCCACTCGAGTTATATATGTTGAAAATATAATTAAATGAATAAAAATATAATTTGTTTATAAGGACTTAAAAGCTTTTAGACGAGAGGTTACATACTTTAAAATTTTAATCTAGTTTTAGTTAGTTAGTTTTCCAAGAATACAAACTATCAAATAATAAATAATCTATTTAATTGGGTGAGAATAAGTTTGTGTTGAGTTCAATTTAAAAATCACTTTAATTTGAACATCAAGCAATTTAAAAATCAGTACTTTAGATCGAGCTAACAACAACTAAATTCGTAGCTAATAATTCAATTTTTTTAATTTTTTTGTGATTTATGAAGTATTAAATGATATGTACCTTGTAATTCCCATGGCTCAATCTTATTCAAGTCAATCTCTCTGATAACCTCCATGTCAAACTTATGAAATGAAAGCTTCTTCTTCAAGTAGTAATGAAGAAGCTCTTCCTCTGTTGGATGAAATCGAAACCCCGGTGGAACACCACCATTTGATGATGATGCCATATTGCCAAACTCGAACTTCTTCTTGATTAATTACCACGATCTCTTAATTTGTGTTTGTGTTTGTCACTTGCTGGAGCTTTCTTAATTTTGATTGAAATGGCCTTTTATAGACTATAATGTCAACGATCAGGTACTGTGAAATTCATGTGAGGAGGGAAAGTTGACGGCCGTTAACGCCGCCCGCGCAAACTCTTAAAGCTTAAGTAAATTGCAAGTTAGTGAATGTAGAATATAGGACAACATAAGTGGGGATTGAAATATATTTTTTAAGCTTCGCCTTGTTGTATGGTGAGATGCAGAACTAGAATTTTGATTTTATGGGTTCCGAATTTTCTAGTCCTTTAATCCATTGAATTCTTTGTGTTTAGAGTTAACATATTATTTGTGAGAGAATCGCCCGTTTGGTCATGCGATATGAAATTAAAGTTTTGTTTGGACACGTGTTTTGGAGTTTTTGTGTTGTATATTTTCTCGTAAACATAAGAATCTTATAAGTTGTAAAATTATTAAAATAGTCCCAATTATTTATTTAATCTTACCAAATAAACAAAAATTTATAAAATCGCATAATAAATTATTACAAAGTTATTGTGGTCAGTCTTCTTCACTCAATAAAGATGAAAAACTATTTTTTTTTATTAAACATTAAAGTGGTAGTAATAAATTTGGTTGATAAATAAATTTGATAAAAAATAATGAATTTTATGAATATAAATGATAAAGTAGGAATTGATTTAACGTAATAATAAATTTTATGTTGGTGAGAATAATAAATTTAAAAGTAATGATATGATTATAAATTTTATTACATATGAAACAAATGACTAGTGGATATAAATGTGGGGTTATTTTAACAAAATATAAACTTATGGGTCAATTTTTGTATTTGAAAAATCTCAAATTATGATATGGAATCTCCAAATCATGATTTTTGGAGAATATGGATTTCATCTCATGATATGAAATCATGATATAAATCAGCGTGAAATCGCATGTCCAAACATTGATTTCATCTCACGATTTTATATCGTGATATGATATTGCATGGCTAGACGCCTACTTAGTAACTCAGTTGGTTGGCTAACTGAACTTTGGTAAGGGCTCGATTACCAAAAGTACATATTGTTTGTACCTATTAATTAAGTGTGGTTTTTAGAAAGAAAACACACACACATGATATATAACGTTTGAGTCCAAAGCTATTGAATTCGATTAAGCCCACCAGGCCGGGGGCGGAACTAGGGGGTTGTTATGTGTTTACCCGAACCTCCTCAATAAAATTTTAAATGGTATATATAAGGTAATTTTTTATTTATTTATGTGTGTGTGTGTGTATATATATATATATATATATTGAATCCCCGGCCCTAATTAAACACAACACTACAAGTTCAGTCAGTAATTTAGAGATTTCAAAGTTCATTTTGAGGTTTCAAGTTTAAAATAATGCATTCGCCACTTCACCCTCTCATTATAAAGTAAATCCGCGCTAGGATAACCCCCAAAATTTGTGTATGCGCACGCGCATACATGTGTACTAGAAGGCGATAGTCCTTATTTCACTTATATCAAGTTGCAAATTCGTGATTTTACGCAACAATCTCTATACATTAGAGTAGACTGGCTTGGTCTCTTATCCATTGAGAAAAAGAATTCAATCATTTGCATGGAATTTGCCAGCTAGCTCTAGCTACTGTTATTAGGAGCACAAGAAGCAATATAGCAAATATTCAAGGGGTACTAGCTAGGAGCTAGCTAAATACATATTATATATGCATGCATGAATACCGATTAATTTCCAACTAATTGCACGCATTTGGCTAGCTATTCCATTTAGTAGAGTACTAAGTTTGAGGAGTTAATATCTCAGATGGTCATTCAACTATGGACTCTTTTCTCAGAAAGTCACTCAACTTTGGTTTTTAACTCAAAAGTCACTCAACTATGGATTCTTTTCTCGGAAGGTCACTCAACTATAGGTTTTTTTCTCAGAAAGTCACTCAACTTTGAATTTTAACTCAAAAGTCACTCAACTATGAGTGTTTTACATACAAAATCACCCAACTATGAGTGTTTTACTTACAAAATCACCCAACCATGAGTCTTTTATTTATTTGTAAGTAAAATACTCATAGCTTAGTGACTTTTGAGTTAAAAATCAAAGTTGGGTGACTCTCTGAGTAAATAACACATAGTTGAGTGACTTTCTGAGAAAAGAGACCATAGTTGAGTGACTTTTGAATTAAAAACCAAAATTGAGTGACTTTTTGAGAAAAAAATTCATAGTTGAGTGACCATTTGAGATATTATCTCTAAGTTTGAGCAACCATTTCACTTAATTAACTTTGTTCACCTAAACTTAGACAAATGAAAAAATATTACTTTTTCGTTTCCAAATTATGTGATATTGTTTGACTAGGCACATATAAAAAAGAATGAAAATTTTTAAAATTTGTAATCTAATACGAATCTTAAGAATCTGTATGACTATAAATTATTTTTTTAACGGTCAAAAAGTAATTTCAATGTTAAGTTATTTCTACATCATTAGAAACAATGCAAAAATCAACGAATAGAATCGATCCAAAAAATCGAGGAAAAACCGACCTTCCCACCTAGAATAATCTCAATATTTGCATCCACTTTAACACTTGTATGGTGCATGAATTCCGGGTTCAATTTCAATTTTGGAGACTTGCCATGCACTTTTGCACAAATAAATAAATGAGATAAATGATCCCGAGGAAATAAATAACGGGACGTTTGATTGTTTCTAAAGCAAACTGTAGCGAAAAACAGCTACAAAACCTCCTCGGGATTCGCAAACTCATTTTGACGCACCATATTTAATTATGAATTATTAACGGAGTTTAATATTTTTAATAAAAGTAGGATCCACGGGTCAAGGTTTAGGTTTAGGGTTCTTCACCTGCATTTATTTTATAGAGAAGTATTGAAATCACATATGAACTTCATGTAAATTATTAGTTTCGTCTCTGAATTATTGACAGTTTTAAAAATACCATGTATTTGAATAAGAGCCTGTTTGGATTGGTTTAAAAGTTGGTTAAGCCTACTTTTAAGTCATTTTTAGCTTTTGAGGGTGTTTGACAAAGTTAAAAAATAACTTAAAATAAGTTTAAAATGACTTTTAAATAATTTAAAAATCAAAAGTAGGACTCTCCCTACTTTTTATTTTTGATTTAAAAGTCATTTAAGTTTGTTTTTTTTTTTTGGATTTAAAAGCTACTTTTTTAAGCCCATCCAAACGGGCTCTAATTAAATTTAGGTACACCTCCGATCTGCCACATGTAATAGCAAGTAGTCTCAAAATCTTGTAGGATCATGGAACTCTTAATAAAAACTCGAGGGAAGTGCTGAAAATACCCCAAAGCTTGGCGAGAATTTAGGAGTGTATTTCATTCACGTTGCAAGAGCAAGGGTGCATTTAAGTTCAATTAGTCAAGTAAATGAGTGTTTTTATGATTGTCAATAGTTCAGGAATAAAACTAATAATTTGCGTCAAGTTTAGAGGTGTTTTCAATACTTCTCTCTTTATTTTACTAGTCATGTTTTTATTTTGCACTCTCCTTTAAGAAATATTAATTAAAAATGTAATTTGATTAAATGATTTCTTCTTTTTCAATAGATTAATCTCGCTCCATGTTTATTGAGTAAAGATAAATATGAAATTAAAGTAGTTAAAATTTAAAATATATCTTAATTTTCTAAAATGATAATTATTTTGGATCAATTATTTTTAGTAAGAACGACAGCAAAAAAGTATCGGAGGGGATAATATAATAATGTCAATAAAAGTTGGAGATGCAGTCGCCATAGCTCGGGCTTCGCACATGTTAGGAGACGACCTTAAGGAAGTTCATTTAATTTCATTCATTCAACTATACGTTTCCTTTCTGTTCATTTACTATATATTATAGTTTATACATGTATTATAATATTATAATTCATATCATATAGATAGCAAGTTATCTGTATTTCACACAACAAACATAAATATATATGAGCATAATAATATAGATTTGAAATCTCTTAGATGTGTTGTTTGAAATTTTGATTAAACTCTTCATAAGTTTTACCGTTAGAGTGTGTTTGGCACGATGAAAAAAATTAATTAAACTGACTCTCCGAAATATGATACGTAAAAGTAAATAGAGTGAGTAAGTACAAATAATATGTTTGAACACAAAAGATTCAAGAATATTGATTAAATAAATTATGAAAGTATCACATTATGAACACATAAATCAAAATTTTAGGTTGGCATCTCACAATAGGGAGCTTAAAAAAGAACTCAGTCCCCATCGTACTATATATTCCATTGAAAATTGCAGAGTGCTTTTGTTGCTTCCAATTGCACACGCAAGTGTACGTGGTCACGCAAGTAATATAATGGCTCTAAAAGAGCTGGATTATCGAACCCATAGGGACTTGTCAATTAATTATTTACTAAATTATACTAGTCTAATTATTGTCTTGTCAATTAACTATTTACTAAATTATACTAGTCTAATTATTTATTTAAGAGTGTCAAAATAAATAAAAGAATGCAAGAATTAAATAAAAAGATGAACTTACAGTAATTGAGACAATTCCAGGGCTGCAGCATGCTTAAGGTTTCATGTATCGCATCTCATGCAATGAATTAAATACAGTTATCAAATTACTGATTTACAGGGTTGATTTTATGATCATGATCATGATCTCTCTACCTCTAATCGCCTACTCCAACTAGCTGTCTAACTACATCGTTGAGCGGGGATAAGCAGTCCTAATTGGCGAGGATTTATATTTCATCCTGTTTCGTAACCAAGCGAGGTGTTCGTCCGGGCATCACTCCTGAACACGACTCTAAACAAAGTTAGAGCAAGCTCTTTATATTCTCTGGTCTATCTACCTCTTCATCTCTCGAGTCTAAGAATAGACAATAGATTTATTTCTATGGTGGCCTAGCATGAAATACTAAAACAAGAACACATAAGTAATTTAAGCGATAACCAATAATTAATTAAAAAACAATCGATGTTCTACAATTACCCATGGCCGCAGCCCCAGAACAAGGGTTTTTAGCTACTAATACCTAAGAAAAGAAGAAGAAAAGAACCCTAAAAAGTATTGACAACTTTTCCTTCCACAATCTCTTCCTTAAAAAGTCTCCCCAATAATTATTTCTATAGACGATTTATAGATGTAGAGAACCCTGAATAAAATAATTGAGTCCAAAACAAATTAGGAACCCAAAACCGAAACAAAATTGGATTCCTACGCGAACAGTGCACCGCTTCAAACTCTTGTTGCCTTCCCTTCTACCACGTGGCACCTCTGGCACGTCCCTTAATTTGCACACACTATTGGAATATGCATATGTATAATTATAATATAATATTCAGTTTAATCCATTAAGCTGCCTGTTTGATTTTCCTTCTAGAATTTTTCATTTTTAATTCATTTTAGCTCCAAACTTCTTCAACTTCACACCAATTTAATCCTACAAATAAAATACACTATTTAGCACAATCCATAAAACTCATGCTCAAAAAGGACCAATACAAATACTAAATGTGAGACAAATAATGATAAGCATATATATTTTTGGCCTCACATCAGTTTTCATGTTTTTTTTAAATATTGAATGTTATTGGGTAACCGTTTAGTAGCTAGTTAGGAGGTAAATTATTCATATATTAAATTTTGCATAAGTAATACACATGCATTTGACAATATTATTCTTTTACTTAGTATAAAATTAATACGGTATTTGTCGTTTGGTTTGTAGTTTAGAAACCCGCATACCTAAAACTCTCCCGTTTCAATTTGTTTGTCTTACTTTTCTCTTTAATCCGTTTAAAAAGAATGCTTCTTTTCTTCTTTTAGCAACTATATTTAATTTAAACTTTTCACATGGCATGTTTAAGACCATAAGATTAAAGACATCTTGATAAATTTGATACATCTTTAATGTAATTAGACCATAAGCTTCAAAATTCTTCTTTAATTTCTTAAACTCCATGTCAAGTCAAAATATAACAAACAAATTGAAACGTAGGGAGTACATGTATAAGTTATGAGAAAACTTATGTACGTGTTATTTTATGCATGATAGAAGATGGACTAACTAATACATAAATAACTAAACTTTGAATAACTAATTTCTATATCAAAAGATGCGTACATAACTTTCCATATAACTAATATTATATTACAAATACCTACATAATTTTAACCAGCTATCAAACAATACCTAGGTTTACTTGGTGCAGAAAAGTAATTTGAAAGTTAGAGATACATGGTAAGAAAATCACGAAAAAAAGTTTTAGTAGATGTAAGAAAATGACTTTTGCCCATTTTTCCCTTTTTAGTAAAAATGTTTTTTAATTTGATAATCAACCACACGCTACTTAAAGAATGATCTTAGCAAACATTTTATAGAAAATTAATCATATATATCATATAAAATTAGTCGAGGTGACACAAACAGACTCAAACTCCACGAACTTCTGTCGTACCAAACACAAGCTTTAACAGCTCGAGTTGCTGGGAAATCTAGATGTACTTATTTAATGTCTCCTAATATATATATGTCACAAACTTACAGTTAGTTATCCTGATGATGTTTGAACTTTTCAACTAATTATAAAGCATATTGGCAATATTATTGTAGTACAAGTTGCAGGCTCATGAATCCTTTTAAAGTAATTGCTTACGAACAGATAATAATATATGTAGCACGCGTGCATGTGTACGTATGTTTACGATCATGGTGGAATGGTAAGTATATTCTTTATTTTTAACGAGAGATTTCATATTCGAACTTTAAGTATGGAGTCACCTTTGATAGGAAGTATTTTACATCCAAAAGTGAATCTTTCCGATGCAAATCTGAATTAATCAAACCCCAAAACGATTAAACGAATATCAAATAGCGACAAGAAAAATAAAATATGTGTAGGTTTTACTGCTCGCTACGGGTTTAATCGAGGATTGACTTACATATTCTTTTGCAGACTTTCTATCCTTCTTAGTTCTTCCCTTATAATATAGTTGAACACGTGGCATGACATGAGTTGACATTTCGGTTTTAGCTATTTTGAATTTTCTAGGAAGATGACGATAGTATATTAATATTAAAAATATATATATTGGGGTTGTGAGTAATTATTGCGTTTGTGTTCGTCAAAAAGTTTTTTAGAGATAGTGTGATCCAAGTTTTCCTCCTCCTTTTTTCACATATCGAGGTGTATAATACACAAATATAAACATTTTTTGCTCCCTGTGATTGAAATTCTATGACCATGGCTATTTTTTAAAAGATATGATTCAAAAACGGCCAATGGACACTATTTATGAAGAGTAAATTTTAGGAATAGCAAACATAAAAATCATATTAGTGCTCTATAACTACAATTTTGCTATGTTACGTATCTAGTATATATATATGCTAATCAGAGATAATGCCTAACAATCTCTATGTGAGAATGCTTGTGTTACTAGACTATTGATTAGCACACCACCATAACAATTTGTGCCATTGGCATATTTTCCATCCTAGGAGTAAATGAATCAACCAAAACTCACAGTGGGATTCCTCTACAGTTTAGACGAGGTAGTTTAGATTAACATCAAAATTGGAGTTGATTTTTAAAATGGTTACTCAGCTAATAATTATTATCTCAGAAAGTCACTTTCTTTGTTGAAGAAAATTAGAATCAAGAAGAAAGTAGACTTTCTGAGATAATAACTATTGTTCGAGTGAGAAATCAACCCTCAAAACTGTGTCGAGTGCTGTCTATCAGAAGTAAGAGGCTAAAAGGCTGAATAGAAAATGAATAAGTTACTGAAAATAGGATCCAGTAACTCACATGATTATTCTCGTACCTTGAGCTTAATGGCCTAAAGATTCCCAGAGAGGGGATATGCGAAGTTTACTGGATTCTGTGTTGATGTAATAATCTCAATAGATAATTATTCATAGCTTGATGGTGTCTAGGCCAATTTGCGCGCACCTAGACTAATCCAGGGGATACCTGTCATCTCCCACCAGCAACAAATACCAGGTAACTGTGTCCATCAGAAATCACCTAGTGTTTTGTCTCTCTTGGGAATTGAACCTCAGACCTCATGCTGCTCAATCTACTTCATTGACCTCATCAGTTAATTATGATGAAATGTCAAACATATAGGCTATTTCAAATATAAATGTTCCTGTTGTTCATTCCCCTCCCTTAAACTACAAAAGAGATACTTTCACTAATTCCATTTGATTGCTCCTATCCATGTGGCCCATGTTCATGGAACAAGAGTACATCAATCTCGTTGGAATTAGTCTACTTTTGCATTTTCCCCCTTAGCCTGCCATCTTCTTGTGGTTACTGGCACTTATACAAATGACTTTCAGTAACTTCACTCCCTCTTTCCCAGTACAAACATAGTTTCATTGCGCATAGAATTAAGAGGCCAACACAACTTGTTCAAGAGAAAAAGAGCATGTAAAGCAGTAAAGTACTAGTTAAAATTAGTACGATGGGAAAAGAGAAATAGCATCCCTTTGATGTCGGTATTTTAATCGTTCATGAACTTGAATTCTTGTAAGAAGATTGACTTGCCAAATATAACTATCTGAAAGTGTGTCGAACATTCTAAGTGGAGGAGTATCATTCTATTCTTAAGATGTTCGTCGCAGCACTTCTCCAGCAAAGTAAAGGGCTACAACTCCTCACCCCAACCAAAATTTGGCAATATCCCTTCAACAGTAAGATATAAAGGAAGACAGTAGCAGTAGAAAGATAATGTTTTGCCAGGACTTTACTTTAAACAATTTTGTTTGTTATGCTCAAGGGATCATAAAAAATGCTATACAATAAGTAGACTTGTTATAGATGGATAAGGAATAGTTCACATTGCATGAAGTAGACAAATGCAGTTTTTTTTATTTCAAAGCAAACTTTAAACTGAAGAAAGTAACAAAATTGTATGTAACCACCAGGCAACTATATATACACAGGATGCAACGGAAAACCAAAAAACTACAACCACTACAATGCCTCAACCCAAAGCTAGTTGGGATCGGCTCCATATTTCTCCACCTAGACACGTCTCAATCCAATAGGAAAAGAACACAAAAGTATTAAATGAAGCACTCATGTGGTAGATACAAGGAGTAACAATGAAGCTGCAACAAACTTCAGACGACTAGAATAGCAACAAGAACCTCGCATCTGCTGTAATCTACTGCATCCCTAACACTCTATCTGTAAACAAAGTGATTCCTGTACAAAAAATGAGTTTCTAACAATATTTGATGAAACTTAGACTTGATATAAGTATGACAGCTGCTTGATTTGTTAATTTCATTATCCACCTTCTTTAGAAATGCTTATCGTGATGCAACACTGTGCTGAAGTTTTCAAAAGGCTAGAACAATAACCTCCTTGGCTCCAAGCATTAAGATAAGGTAACAACAGAACAACTTTAGTGAAGGCACTTTGTACCTTCACAAATAACTAACCAGATCACAAGCAACACAAGACATACCACAGCATCAATGGCAAGGATAACACGTACATGGCGACACCACTTCTTGTGGAAGTTTTGAGAGCTTGTTCTGTTCCTTACCAAGCACAAATCTTTCTGTGACATAATTGGAATAACTACTGTGTCTTGATCGTTCATATCTACAAGTTGAAGCTCTGTAGATTTTCGGTCCTCCTCCAAATCAGTATCTCTAATAGCAATTACATGATCATTCCTTTTCTTCTTTTCTTGTCTACTTGGCTTTCCCAACAACAGGGCATTTGTTGCATCACCAACCTCAATTTGCCCAGTAGCATTGTTACATGATGAAATAACAGGAACTAATTCTCCTTGTATACAAAGTGAATTTAGATTCGACATAATCCAGCAAGAACCCTTTTTCCCCACTTTCCTAAATTCATCCTTTAACAGTACTAGAAACCTTAGAACTTTATCATTACCAAGACCCTCATCGACAATAGCAAAGTAAACATACCCTTCTTCTTCCATCAAAAACCCAAAAGTTCTCTTAGCCATAGTTTGAAAATACCATTTATGAAAAGGAGGAACCCTTTCCAAACACAATGCAGCCAAATTCTCACTCTCATGATCTCCACCATTATATGCATATATAAGTTGACCCCCTTTAGATACTGAACAATAATAAACTGAATTTTGGACAGAACCCATTTTCTAGTATACTAAAATTAGCCAAAATCACAGTGCAAAATGTTAAAAAGTAAAAAAAGTTCAGATTTTTGGAAAGATTTCTTCAAGACCCTAAACAATCAAGATTGAACATAACAAGTAATCAAGAATATTCATAAATTCAAGATACAAAATCCCAAAAAAGATAGAGAAATTCAAAGAAATAGAGTACCAAAATGAGTAGTCAGCAAAATACTGGAGATCAAGAATGGAGTCCATCAGTGTACCTACTTAGTGTTGAAGGGAAAAACCCCATAGCGTTTCTCAATGAATCCAAACAAGAAAAGTTCAAATCTTGGAGAAAAAACAGATCGGAAAAATACAGAGTATCTGGTCAAACAGGAAACAAAAGGGGCAAAATACATATTAATAGTGTACTGTGGGATTTAACTTGATGACGAGACAGAAGAAAAGAGGAACTGGTCAAGTTAAATGGACTGCACTTATAATATTTGGGTTAGTTGATTAAATTAGTAATACTAGTTGGTAAACTTTGCAGGGTAGTTAGATTGCTGCGTAGGGCTGTCGATATTAATAATGTAGTGATTAGTTATATCTATATTTCATAATGTATGAAATAATTGCGTAGGAATTAGGTATTTTTCTATTGACCGTTAGCCAAACTATGTGATGATTTTTTTTTTAATGAATGGAGTTGATTTTATAAATAAGAAGTTACACATTTTTAAATAAAAGTGCTGAAATTAATAATAAACTATTGATGTATTAACTCAAAAATTATTGATTAAATGACTAGTGTATTGTTAAAGTTACTTACAAAGATTATGCATTATTTACTTCGTAGTATTTACACAAGGAAAAGAACAAAAGTTGGAAAAACACTTTTGATGTTTACTATTGGCATGCGTTGTCCTGACTTGAAATTGACTATATATATAATAAACTTGTTTGAAATAAATGAATTGGTGGTACATGTAAGGGAAATAAGAGGGAATTGCGAGGTGAGAAATTGAACCCTCACTATTCACTAATAAAGTGAAAATTTAAATAACCAACTAACTGAGTTACTAAGAGTCTCGTCGTATAAAACACTTACACATGTGAGGTTCTGAAAATTATGCATCACGATAAGCTAACAAGCACCATTGGCAGAGCAAGTAATTAGCATGTCATGCAAAATATTATTCGCTTCGGACCACTTTACTTGTTTTTTTATAGAAAATATATGGTCCAAAATAGTTGTCAGTTAAGAAAAATCAACATATAATTGAGTATATTAATTATTCTTGTAAGTTCTAAACATTGACTAATTAATTGAGTACATTAGTTATTCTCGAAAGTTCTAAACATTGACTAATTGACATAAAAAAAATCTAAATGAAAGAATACACATACATACTCCAATATGTGTGATTACTCAGATTAACTCTCTTTTTATTTATTGCAGAGAGATTATCATTTTAAATGATTAAAGATAATAAATAAGGGCATGTTAATCAAAACCCATAATTTCGCGTGTAAATAAAAAATGTAACAAGTAAAGTGGTCCGGATGGAGTAACACTAAAAGGAGCTCTTCACTTAGTATTTTAAAAATCCACTAAATATGTATAAATTATTAATTTAGAACACGATAACTTTAAATACAAGAATCATGAATCCATAAACTTCAAATAGCTCTCCTCTAAGCCTAAGCACAACATAGTATTATCAGGTACAAACTCTATTAAAGGTTACAAATCACCTTTATAACTCAGAAAGGTTACATGGTACAACTCTGCGGATACTTCAACAATCTGTATACTTGCCTAAGGATTGTTTGAGCTTCTTCTTATCCCAGACGGCAAAATGATGCAAGCCTTAACCTCATATGGTGATTTAAGCGAGCCGTTCTGCCTCCCATTTCCTGAGAGAAGTCGAAACTTCATGAGCCCGACAATGAACTTTGATCTCAGAAAGACGGGGGTATTTTGGAATCCGAACAAAGGGGCAAGCTCATGCTGTCATATTCATCCTGCAGTCTCATCCCTATTGTTTCACCTAACATGCATCAAGCTGCATCACATCTAGCCAGCGTATGGCTAGTATTTTCATCTTCCCTAACTTATGAACATCAAACTGAATCACATGGCTCCAGCGTAGTGTCATAACTTCTATTTCTTGAGACGCTGTCGTGGTCAACGTTATCACTTTCTTCTTCATTAGACGATCCGTGTTCCATTTCTTCTGGCTCCTGCATAGAGTCATAACTTCTATTTCTTGAGACGCTGTTGTGGTCAACGTTATCACTTTCTTCTTCATTAGACGATCTGTGTTCCGTTTCTTCTCTGGGTTCTGGCTCTGGATTTGATTGACCTACTTGAGGATCCCCACAACACTCAGAGCTGCTTTGGTGAGATGTTTCATCAGCATCTTGTTCACTAGAAGTACTCTCAGTAGTTTCTGAGCTCGTATCAGGTGCTTCAGTGCAAGTGTTGGTTGGAGCAAGGATGGATTGGCGGCAGAGGGGGCAGGTGTTGTGGGCGGCTAGCCAGTGGTCGATGCAAACCATGTGAAATGTGTGCCCACAAGCAGGTATCTGTTGAAGCTTATCATCTGCTAGGTAATCCCCTAAGCACACTGAACATCTGTCCAGGAAGGACCAAACTTCATTAGAAAACAATGTTTAAATATTGAGTTTCGTCTCTCAGAAGAATGTCTGTTAAACCGTATGTTTTCTTCACAAATATGTAAATCTAAATGTGCAATCCAGATAAAACAATTATTTCCTTTGACATTGCTTGTGAACAAATGAACTAAATTAGCGAAGAAATTTCAATTTAGAGAAGCTAATCAAGTAGCTGATCTTCTTTCCAAATTGGCCTCTTCGAGTGGAAATAGTACCCTACGATTACTCTTTTCAACATCTTCCGAAAGGATGAAGGGACCATTTCAACTCAATAAGTAGCAATTGCCTAGCATAGGGAGAAGGTTTGACAAGGCTAACTTTTTTGTAAGTTAATCTAAATAAGTTAGTAATGAAAGAGTTTTTGTATAGTTTAGATTGAAGATTGTATGTACTGTCTTGTGTACGTCTTTTGGAGGCAAGGTCCTATGTTCCCCTCTTCTCTTTGAGTTATGCAAATTGATGAATGGAACAAGAAGCGGGATTGCCTGTACCTTACACGAAAGGCACCATTCCTAAGGTGATGGCAAATTTATAAATAAGAAAAACCTTCGCAAATTGATGCGCAATTATAGATTATACCTTGAAAGAGTTTGTCAATAAGAAAATTTTCAAACTGACATTTCTTAATGTCCAAAACCTAAGTAGCTTTTCTGCTATCTCCAACATGGGTTTGAAATTCATAACAGAAAAGTAATGGTGTTGCATTTCCCAGCAACAATTGCTACAGAAACCACCATCAAAATTACTAAAGGTGTGGAGATATCTTGGTGTCAAGGACAAAAATGAAATATGCTGCAAGTACAAGAACATGAAGGTTGAAGCAGCAAATGTCTAGAACCAAATATCAAAAATATGAAAGGCTATTCATTATAGTGCCTTATAAGGGACGTGGTCGCTTTTTTACATGATGACAGATTGACTTCTTTTAGCTATATTGTTTTACATCCTGCAATGATTTCACTGAGGACTTAAATATTTCCACAAGTTTCCAGCCGTCTGGGGATCCACACATCACTGTTGGTGCAAAATCTACTGAAATCATTAATTATCGATGGGAAATATTTATGGTACTTTTTTTCCAAATACACCTTTGGTATGAGAATAATAACGGCTCAAGAAGTCCGAGAAATTTGAGATGTATCATTCTAGTAGATCTTTGAAATAGAATTTGGATACGAATGGTATGTTTTCATGTATCTATAAGTGTGAGTTACATTCATATCTCAAGATTACATTCTGCATTTCTATATCAGCAGATGTGTCTAATATCACTACGACGCTACCAAAGTTACAGCAGATGCTATTACTTAGACTTGGAAAACTTTTCCAGGCTAAAAAACTCTAGCTGGGTAGATTGAGCAAATAGTGTAAAAAGACATTATGGCTTAATCCTTTGACGGAGTAGTTTTGGCTTGAACCGTGTACATGTGTTAAGAAATTTTACTCAATAAGTACAAATAGTTGATGTTGAACCTTGCAAATCAAAGAGTTATGGTAGAATCCCGAACTCAAATCCATAAAGTTCAAATCTTGATCCCCCTATGTCTGACTAGTTGTTTTTACTTAGACAAGATGATACCTGAATCCCCCTATGCCATGAGAGTCATGAACTTGACATAACTCACTTATCATACAAAAAGAGCAAATAGGGAAGGGGCTCATTGATTTAGGAGATGTAAGATCTAGTGATATTAGTTGGCATTTATTACAATTTGAGACTCCAATACTGATGCTACATACACCCCTTTACCCTTATTACACTTGTACCATATATTGTAATTTGTGATTCTCAACCAGCTATTTCTTGGAGAATATCATCGAATAGTCTAACACCTCCCACGAAACTCTCAAAGAGAACAATCTATATTCCCAATCTCCCACAATTGTTAGCTGGATTCTACAACTAATTTACTGCAAGTTGTATTGAAAAATCAAATAACATTGCATCACATATTTCTCTCCTCAGATAACTCCGAGAAAATGAGAAATGTTGAGACACATGGAAAGATCGCACTTTTGTATGGCCAATTTATCCATCTCACCAATGTCAGCTCGAACCACATATACATACGCAAAAAGAACTTAAAAGGTGTATACAACAACAACAACTACGCCTCAGCCCCAAACAGGTTGGGATCAGGGTAGGGGTCGGGGTCGACTTTATGAATCCTCAGTTCTCCATTTAAGTTCAAATCAACCCATAATCCTACCAACTTAAAAAGATCATAAATTGCATTCATAATAACCCATTACTCTAAATTCTAGATCTGTTGATTCATTACATAGAAAAATTAACTTACTGAGTATCTTTGACAGAGAAACTCTCTTTGAAGACAATAATAGGCAACATCTCCCTCACTTCCTTCCTCAATCCCATTTCACACTGGTAAAACCACAATCAAAAAACCCCAAAAGTAATAAGATTTTAAATTTTAAAAAAAAATTTAAAAAAATTAAAAAATTCCTTTTTTTGTACGTACCCTTGAAAGTTCATCAGATTCATTAGCAGTGTGCAATGTAGATGTCCTCATCCGCAGTGAGGACCAATCGACTCTCTGACGACGAAGATAAAACAAGTAGAATAATAGTAAGAGTATAAAAGCAAACAAAATAGGGACTGAAAAGATGAAAGCTTGATAAAGCTTCAATTGAGCTAAAGCTTCTGAGCAACAATTAGATGAAGCATTATTAGTATTATTACTGCTTTCTTGATGTGGAACTGGGTAGCCTTTTCCTGTAAGAGACATGGCAATCAACGACAATGGCGGTCAATATGATTCAATTTAACACAATTTGAACAACACCCAGATGAAAAAATGGAATCTTTATCAATTTTAGAGAAGGTAAGAAGAGAGAAAAAATGATAAAGAAGAGAGAGATGGATTTGGACGATTTGCTGGAAAGATTTGCGCAGTTAAATAGGGGGTGAGAGTCCTACTTAAATGCAAGAAAATCTGGAATTGGAAATTGCTAAGTAGTAGTAATATGTGGGGCCATTACATACATGGACAAAAATAAAGCATTTTCCTCCCCAAATTTAATGGTTGGGTCGGTATGGTATGGTATGGTATTGAAAACTTCGAATCTTTCATTAGTTAATATTGGTTTTTTGGGTTTAATTTGGTATCATATCAAACTAATTTGGTATTATTGATTTTAGTATTTTGTGGTTCAGTAAATAGATTAATTATGATTTGTTTGACTATGACTTATATATACTGAAATAACGGAAAATTATCACTTTGATTTTTCAAGTAATTTCCTTAGTTAATTAGTTTTATAAAAGGACATTTTAATTAAGATAAAATAGTTGAAGATTCATTTTGAACTTTGAACAATTCAATTACTTCATTTGTTTATTTTTATTAGTGACTTATTCCTAAAATATATTTTCATTTTCAATTGTCACTATTGACATATTAAAGAAAAATTTAAAAACTTTATAAATATTACTTATTCTTTAAATATATTTCCTGGAAAACGAATTTGAACTGTCATAAGTAAAGGATTGATAACTGCTAAAAAATTAAGATATTTTATATAGTAATTGAGTAAATTTAGATATTTTTTAAAAATTATTTGTCGAGAGAAAATTTATAAATAATTATAATTTAGAACGTACTTATGAAACTCAATATATTTCGACCCACATAATTTTTCCTTTAATTCAACCTCTGAAATTAAATAGCATTTTTTTCTTTCAATTTGTTCTGAATTGATGGATATTGTCTTTTTAAATATGTAATCAACGTACCTATTAATTATAATGCTCGCCCAAATTACTATTAATTACATTCTCAAACAATTTATTTATTTAAATAATAGTCATATAAAGCTAAGCAAGATTTTCTTTTAGATATGTTTTACCATTCACCATGGTCAAACTCTAAGATTATTAATGTATCAATTAGCCAAAAACCATTAGCAACAAGTTTATTTAATTAGGATCAAGTTCATATGCATGTTGTCCACATTTCACTTATTTAATTATTCCAAAAATGGTTGTTGTTATACTTTTTTTCACTTATTTAATTATTCCAAAAGGGGTTGTTGTTATACTTATCCTCAAGTAAAACTTGTCTTTTCCCCTTTATTGTACATGTGTTTGAGAGTAGAATGTAGGTTAATGGTCCCTTTTATATTAATTAATACAAGTTACAAAATATTGATCGTCAATTAAGACATCTACAAAATAAACTAATTGATGCATGAAAAATATCTTGACAAATATGAATGTTAATTTGTTAGGTGGGAATTGGACCTTGGGATATTTTCCCACACGAAAAAGTAGTTTACATTATGAAAATTAAATATTTCTAATAAGACAATGCATGGTTTTCTTTAATATTTCGCAGTTTATATAAACTTAATTGAATTAGTGTATATGTAATTTTGTATCATCTTTCATTTATAACTAATAAGAGTTGGAGACTGATGGTGGATTTTCTTTTCCTTAAGGGTTTCAACATAAAATTGTGTATTATGTCTCATAATATCCCTTGTTTGTTTATTTTCTTAACCATTCTATACCTTTTTCCTATAGTGAAGTCAGACATTTCTAAAAATATCCAAGATTGAATTATATAAATTTAAAAAATACTTCTTAATTTATTACTTCGTATAATATTTCGTCGAGAAGTGTTCGAACCGTCACTGTCTGACCACCCTTCATCTGATTCTTTGAGTTACAATCATTTATAACTCTTCAAAATATCCATTGCACCCTAAAAAAATATCCATTGCACCATAGATTGACATAGGTAGATAATTATTATTATTATAAATATAGAAATGAAACTCAAATATCTTCATTGTAATTAGTATGTTGTGACCCTAAATATATTCAGATATTACGCCATTTTAAAAGTATTTATTAAGTAAGTCATATTTTTAATAATGTGCATTAATATGAAGAAATTAATATAAAGAAGAATAAATTTGTCAAGTCATATTTAATTGATTTATATTTATTTTAAGTAGGTTTAAAGAATGGTTACAAAAAATTCAAACTAAAGAAAGTAGGCATAATATATCATAAACCACAAGAAAGGTAAATGTTATAGTGCGAAACATGAAGTGAGGTCTCTGAAATTATCTCTTATTATTATTATTATTATTATTATTATTATTATTATTATTATTATTATTATTATTATAAAGATAGAAATGAAACTCAAATAACTTCATTTTGTAATTAATATGTTGTGATATCTTGATAGAAAAGGACTTGTTTGTTTTTGCTCAGAGTTTTGTATGCTCCACGTTGCATTGGAATGACTTTATTGGTAGGAAAATAGATAAACGTATGGTTAATTATAAATTGCGTATCATAGTATTCCATATTAATTAGTTGACTAGTTCAAGTTTATAGATAATCTACTTTAATTTAAGAATAATAAATAACAAGCTAAATCTAAAACACCATATGTATAGGTAGATCATGAGATTGTATTTCTTCTATTGATCTCCTTTTATCACTACTACTAAAAAAAAAATTAAGTTACGACCATCCATCGAAAATTTAGGATTTTTCGATAAAAAGTTCATCAAACACGTTTTCGAAGGATTTTTGATAAAATAATCGTCATAAATCGAATGATTTCTAACATTTTTACTTGTTAGAATACATATAAAATTCAAAAAAGTTCCATATACAGCTAGCACGTCAATTATACTTTAGAATTTGTATCAACTCTGATCGTTGCATTGGAATTTTGACTTATCTGCAAGTAATCAGATAAACTTTAGTATTAATTATGAAATATCATACTAGATTTGGTTGACTTAATCAAATATACATATCCATATATATAATAATCTAACGTGAATTTAAGAACAATAAATATATAATAAATATCCAACAAAAGGCCAAATATGTATATAACTCCCTCTTGTGACCAGATAAACTTTAGTATTAATTATGAAATATCATACTAGATTTGGTTGACTTAATCAAATATACATATCCATATATATAATAATCTAACGTGAATTTAAGAACAATAAATATATAATAAATATCCAACAAAAGGCCAAATATGTATATAACTCCCTCTTGTGACCCTTGTCCTTTCCAATTTTGCCTTCTGGGGTTAGGGTTTCCTAGAAAGAACTAACAAAAAAAGACAGAATGTGCTTCCAAAATATCCTACACATAATTAGAGGTTGAGTATGGAAAGGGGCAGAGGTATATACATGTATTGGCCTTTGTTGGAATTAGAGCCCTACTATGGAAAATGTCCAGTTGATGCATAGTTTTTAGAAATGAACTCTGCAATATTATGCGAGTTTAAATTAATGACTTTAATGCGGATACTGAACATCGAATAGAAAACAAAAAATATTAAAGGTTACGTTGGTTTCATACTTAGAGTTTATGTATGACGAGGTTACGAGTTTGTTGAATTCAGTAGTTTTGGTTCAAATTTTGTAATTGAATTAATAATTTATTGAATATTTACAACAATAATATATTCAGTGTAATTTCACAAGTGAGTTTGGGGAGGGTAGTGTGTACGCAAATCTTACTCCTATCTTGGAAGGTAGAGAGGTTGTTTCCAAATAATTCCAATAGACCCTCAAGTAAAAACATTACAAAGCAGTTTGGAAAAAAACAACAACGGGGGCGAGAGTGAAGAAGTCAAGATAGAATATTGGAGAAAACATGAAAAAACGTAATTGAGACAACTCTCAACTACCTAATTAACTCTACTTTAATATGTGCCCTCTCCATAACCTCCTATCTAAGGTCATGTCATCGGTAAGCTGAAATTTGCGGCATATTGCATATCAATCACCTCTCTCCAATATTTCTTCTGCTTAGCTATCTCTACATACGTCTCTTGTAATCATCCATAACCAACCCCTACACCTCCACAATAAGGCATTTATGCATCTCCTTCATGGAATATGTACAAATTATTAATTCAAAATTCAGTAATTTTAAGAAAGGCTTAAATCTCAAATTCATAATCTTCAAACTCTAACTCGACTTCTATGTATGAAACCGAATCTACCATTTTACGTACCAAGATCCTGGAAATCTATTTTTTAATTAATCTTCTCTTTTATACTTGATAGAATAAATATTTTTAAAAATTCAAAGGATAAGCACAACAAGACCTTAGAGTTAATTAAAAGATGAAGGGAAACAATGGACATAGGGAAGGTTTCATTGTGCTTCTACGGCTATATGCGGCGACTAAACATTGTTTAATATGTATTGCAATTTAGTAGTATTAAATTTAACCAAAAAAAAAGAAAGACTTAGTGTTATAAAACTGATTTTCTTAATTAGTTAATTTGTTATTGCAAATTGCAAAAAGATTAAGGTTGTGTCAAAATCCACAACGTGATCAACATATATTCTAATATTTATCCATTATAATTTATGATAAACTTTTTCTTTATAGAAACTTGCACATTCTCGAGTTTTAGCATCTCATTAACATACTACGTGCCAATTGGTTTTGTATCCTTTAATATAGATTTTTGGTTTTATGTGGTTTTTTTTTTGTAAGAGATGTCTTGTTTTAGACATAGAGATGTGAAAATAACAAATAAGAAATTTTTATAATTTTTTTTCATATTTAAATGATAAAGGATAGTAATTCTTAATTTGTAATATTTTCTACTCTTCTCTTTATCCTCCTCTTCCTTAATTCTTCTTAATATGAGTTATAACTCTGTGTTGGAAATTATAGTTTCAACATTTGATTTCTTATAAAGGTCAATATTTAATCTTTAATTTCATAAGGTTAGAATAAAAGGTTAGTAAATAGCTGAGTATCAGAGAGGGAGAGGGAGAGGAGTGAGCTAATTAATCTGCTCTTCTTCCTCTTGTAATTTTAGAGGTAGTATTTTGTCGAATTCTTCAATGTGTATTGCTATATATTGCTGCATTTATTTTGTATCTTATTACTTTGTTGTCTCTTTTTTAATATGTATCGGATATATACTTGATCTTTTTTAAGCCGAGAATTTTTCAGAAACAACCTCTCCACCTAGCAAAAATAGGAGTAAGATCAGCATACATGCTATCTTCTCCTAGCCGTACTTGTGGAATTACCGTGAGTATGTTTGTTATAATCTTTAATCTCATTGAAAGTAACTTATGTTTTGATCGTTTCATCACTTATAAAAAAAAACACTTCAAAACCTTTTTAATACCCTATTAAAAACACCCTCACTCATTTTGTCTAACTTAAACCACTAAACTTCCAGTAATTCAAGAATATATTGATTTCAATGAGAATTTCTTCAAGAGTTAAATGATAATTAAAAAGAGAGAGAATTAAAGAGTAAAATGGCAATAAAAAAGAAATTGATATGAAAGAATTTTAATTTGTTTGACTTCCAATTTAATAGAAGTGTCCATTCTCTTCAAGTAATATAACTCAATAAACAAACATGGTGATAAAACGTATACTATATAGTATAAAAAATCTGTAGACAGCTGGCCATGTTAAAGTTTGATTAAAAATATTACTTAAGAAACAAAAGAAATATTAAAAATAAATAAAGGGGTGGGTGGGGGTGGGTATATGCTAATTTAGGACAGAATAAACCTTATTGCCATAAATATTAACTTCTTAAAAAAAATTAAGACCTCATTGTATCACTTAAATATAACACGAAAAAATCTCTATAGGGTCATTTGAATAAAGGGAAAAGGGTCAATAATGCCCTAAAACTATGCGAAAGGAACAAAAATGCCCTCATTTTGTAGTTTGGTCCAAAAATGCCCTTGGTGTTAATATTTTGGTCCAAAAATGCTCTTATTGTTATTTTAACACATTCTTTTTCTAATAATATTTTTTTAAAATTAGCAAATGTTTATCCTACTTCAATTCAAAAAAAAATAAAAAATAAAAAATTTCTTATTTTATTATAATTACTTTTTATCGTTATATAAATAAAATTAATGATGGCTATAGTATGATCTTATATATATGACATATATTATCGGTCGAAAGGATACATGAAGTTATTTTATTTTATTTGATAAAGTGAGATTAAGAAGAAAAAAATTATTTCCTACATTTTTATTTGTTAAAGTGATTTTAAAAGAAGAAAAACAAGTATAGGATTTTTAAATAATATTTTAATTAGGAAGAAGATGTGTTCAAAAAGAAAATAAATAATATATTTATTCGGAAAAGGGCATTTTTGACCCATTTAGTAACTATAGGGGCATTTCTGAACCAAAATATTGATTACAAGGGCATTTTTGAACCAAAGTATTGACACCAAGGGCATTTTTAAACCAAATTACAAACTGAGGGCATTTTTATTCCTTTCACATAGTTTAAGGGCATTTTTGACTCTTTTCCCTTGAATAAATTGTGTTGCTTAAAAATAATATCGAAGATTTTTGTAGAATTATTTTCTTTTATCAAATTATAGGTGAGTTGAGAAATTATTTAATCTATATATTATACTCTCCCCATAATTTTGTTTTATAATTGCATTTATATTTAGTTTGGTATCACTAGAACTTTACCGTATTTCCTGCATCATTAGTAACTCTATTTAATTCCCCACACATATTTCTTTTTCTTTTTTAAAAAACTTTTTTTTAATGCTAGCTTACCTTAATTGATTTGTAGTTGAACTAAAACTAGAAAAGTTAAAACCTTTTCTATTTAGGCACAATACATAAATTAAATATACCATTTAACTTGACTTCAATTGACATCTACGCCCTTCAACTTTGGGTGTGCACAAGCAGACACTTAAACTTGTATAAAATTTAAAAAGTAGACACATGCGTCCTACTTGGCAGGATGCCACGTAGGATGCAAAATTTTTATGTCAGACTCCAAGTAAGATGAATATGTTTATTTATTCAATTTTATACAAGTTTAAATGTCTACTTGTGCATATCCAAAGTTAGAAGGCATAGATATCAATTGAGGCCAAATTAAAGGATACGTTTATATATTATGCCTTCTATTTAAGAGTCCATACTATATATACAATTAAAGACCTAAACAAATTACACTTCTTGTCTCTTGTATGATGGATTTTTCACTAAGAAATTTCAACCGTTCGAGGAGATTCATGAACAATTTTTACTACAACAACAACAACAACAACAATTGGGAAGAAGTGTATGTGATGAAGCTTTTAATAAAAAAAACTTGGAGTATTTATCTAGTGAACGACACTTTCCCATATTCTTCGAACGCAATAATTTATCGTGTGATCGTGAACGATGAGAGTGGGAGAGAATTCAGGACCAGGAGGAGAATATTGGCACCAGCGTCAGAGTGGATTCAGTGGAATGAAGAAATTGAAATATGTTTTAAAAATTGTCCTGTTAATCAGGAATTAAAATTGATGGTAGTTCGTGAAAATTGCTACAACAATCCAGGGACTTCTACAGGTGAAAAAGTAGTAGGGAGGGCTACAATTCTAGTGCCAGATGTACAATGTAAGAGAGATGGTGTCGTTGAATTAGTGAAACTTGATGGAGTTGAAAAGAGGGTGGCAGCACTTATTAGCTATCAAACTTCTCTCACTAAGGAGAGAAGGTATTACAACCATGTAGACTAGGAAATTTTTTCTCTTAAATAACACTTATTCATCTTGATTAGTGTTAATTAACACTTATTAGTGATTTTCTCTAGTTAAAGTTAGGGTTAAGTTTTTGCAGGTTTTTCTCTAATATTAGTTGGAATTAATAGTTTGGTTCACTCCATTGTCTTCTACATGTTGCAATAGGAATAATTTTTTGGATTTAAGTCATACTACTTTGTTTCAATTTGTTCATTTAATCAATTACTTTATTATGAGTTATAGTACTTTAAATGTAGTTTAACATATATATTTTATTTTTAAAAAGGTTAGAAAATTTTATTTCTAAATTCTCACATCACATTAGTTAGTTTGACCCTATACTCCGAATATATTACCATACAAGTGACCTAATTATCATATAAATATGTTTTACTTATTAATACATAAACCTTAAAAAGACATATGCTTAACTCGTATATACAAGTAGAACAATACTATTGAAATTACTTTCAATGAATTTCACTATATATCTATAAGTGTCGAAAATACTGAATTCAGTTGAGCTTATAGCATACATGCTCCATCCATCCGCCTTTGGCTATTAACTTCGTGTAAATGTCATGACGTGAATAGAGGGCAATAAGTACAATGAGAAACACAACTACTTATTTCACACATCTACTAATTTATGTTTCATAACAATGAGATTTGTTTACATGACAAACACGATGAGAGCATGTACTTCTAAGCAGACGCGAATCTATAATTTAAATTTAACAAGTTGCACCTATAAGAGTTAAATTTAATACATGTACTAGTTTATGTTTCATAACATTGTGATCAAGCGTAAAGCTAGTTGTTTACATGACAAAGACGATGAGTGCACATACCTCTAAGCATATGCGAATCCATGATTTAAATTTAATTAATTCAACCTATAGGAGCTTACCACGGAAAGCATTACACTTCTGAAGTTAAGTTAAAATTTTAGTATTTCTTTTAGTTATGAATTCAGTTAACTATATAAAGAGATGACACTCGAGGTGATTGAAATTCACGGGTAAAGCTTCCCCACCTCATGTAGTTGTCGGCCTTCCCTAGTCCCCCTCGCGAAGCTGCGAGTTCATGAGCAAGTGAAGAACTTTGGGAAAAATATTGAACTTCATACAAGAACAGAACTGCTAGACTCCCCCAAGTCCTATTCACAAGCAATAAGTATTAGCAGAAACTTTTAACACATTTAAACTACAATTATCAATCATGCATCCCTGGCTTTAACACTGACTTCTGTAAGGGGTTGGAGAAGAGTCTTTGGGCTTGGAGGACGCGTGCTGAATTTACGAACCAAGATCATAAAACATGGCAAAAACACTAGATAAAGTCCTGCTATGATGAATGGTACAGCAACAAGCCAGCCCAACATCTGTAAAAGTTGTCCAAAATCCGTTGCAAAAAGTCAGTTAAAGAAAAGACGGAAAAAAGGAGCATAAGTTTGATCAGGTTTAGCAATTGAAAGAAAAATAATTCTTGATGCAGAGATAGATATGTAGAAACTGTATGCATAACAAAAATTTTGCCCACCATCAAGCCATAAATACATATTTCACGCATCCATGCATAACAAGTGACTCTTCGATAAGTATTCAGGATGAAGGAAATGGATGCTTTACAGCACATCAAAGACCGAAAGTTATATCCAACCAAAAAAAACGGATAACTGAAAAATGCCCTTTCTTCTTTTGGTACTTAAAATGCAGCCTGTAGTATAAATAATAAATAGATGCATCGGGACAAAATCATGAAGAAAACCACATCAAATAGATGCATCGATCTAACAATCAAGAAGATGATACTGATATAATAAAGAAAGGAAGGAAGAGATGCTCAGATGCAAAAACTTCTTCACTTACCGCACGGAAAATGCTGAGCAAGACTTCCTTTGAAGCCTCACCAGAGAAGACCTTCTTTAGTGCATCAGCAGTCAAAGGAAAATGAGGTCCACCAGTGATAGACTCACCTAGGCGTAGAAATGGAATCATCAGACTGCAAAGCGGAAGGCAGAGCACTAAGTGAGGACTTAAGCATAAATGAAATTACAAGTTTACTGAGGCGTTGAAAGCCTGACATAATATAGCTTAAACTAAAGAGTGATAGATCACAGTGTAACCTCCCTGGGACTACCCTCTGACTTGCTTCGTTGAACACAAAGTAACACAACAATCTTTCATCACCTCAAAGCAGACATCATCTACAACACAGGCAGATTACAATGGGCAAACTAACCTACCCAGCTGGATAAAGCATCATATTCAAACCCTTGCGAAGAACTAATTAATGTTATTCCTAAAACGTAATGGTGAAGGAAATTCAGGCCCAACAGTCAACACCCCCCAACACAAAATAGGGTTGTACATTTTTCACCAAAGCATAGCTTCTCAATTACCTAAGAAAATTCTCAAACTCGTGATTTTTTAAGACTTGAAATGTATTTATTTGTTCAATAGTTTTTGTTAACCTGAAATCTCTTCATTGTCATTTCAAGTACAATATTAAAGCGGAAAGTATGCAATGATTCCTGGAGCAAAAGGACATTTATTTGCACACAAAAAGCTGTATGGTTGCAAACCATGGGACTAAAAATGAAAAGAAATCACAACTTTTTGAAGCTTCTTCTTGATACAGTTTGAACATAACTCCCTACCCCTGGCCCAAAAATAAAAAATAAAGAGAGAAATTGTTGCTTCTTTCTGACACAGCTTAATGATGAACAGAAAAAAGATACCCACATATATTATGTCCAAACGAAGGCCTTCTGCAATTGAAAAAACTTAAAATCATGTGGGATCATAGATTAACAAATGCATAGCATTGATGCTAATAACCAAAAGCAGAACATGATGCAACGTCCTTGTCTGTTTCCCACTTCTCACAACCCACAGATATTGTTCTACAGATCCTAGCATAAAGTTGGTGACAAGAAGCATGTGCAATACTAATAACTATGGCAGAAATAGTTGTTAAACTGATAAGAAGAATCCCTATTTTATAATACACATGTCTAACTATAAAAGAGATCTTGGACCAGGTAGGAGGCGCGATGAGAATAGTCTTTGGGGGAAAGATCAGGACTCTAGTAGTGACAGCAAAACAATCAAACAACTGAGCTAATACCTCAACTCAATAGGAGTAGCAATGAAGTTAGCCAACATCATCGTAGGAGCATGACAATAGGATCCCAACAATGCAATAGCGATCCCACATAGGAATACTGTGACACCTGTTGAGAAAAATAGATTGCATATAAGTTGTATTTGCTTAGCAAAATGCAATAGGATCAAGCCAGAAGTCAACTCACCCAAATATTTCTAGCTAGGAACAAATGATTAAACTGCAGATTATCATTTTTCTGTTTAAAAAAAGTCTGTAACACAGAGTCACAGACTCTGTTTACATCAATTTACACGTATTTGGTTAATTATTACCTACCACGTTTCTCATCGCGCACACATAGATCTGTCTAAAAATTTCAGCAGTCGCCAAACTAAGTCCACAAATGGTTGCCGCTGCGCTGTAACGTAAGAATATCTATCGCTATGTGAAGTGCAATCTAATCTTCTAGATTACATGATTCAGTTTGATAATGCAGAGATGGACCTTCTTCATTCCATGGAGAATTTAAGGTGATTAAACAACGCAGCACATGCAGGGTGTGCTACATGATCATTGAACAAAGGAAAAGGTTTGAGAGCTAAATCAGAATTGATGATCAGAAGGGTGGTTCAGCGAAGAGTATCAAAGGTGGAGGGTACATTGCAGATTTTCTGAAAGAGGAAGAAGGTGGAAGAGATGTATTAGGAATATGAGATTCAAAGCTGCACAATTTACTGAAGATCTTTTTTTTTGAAACTGAACAATTTACTGAAGATCTGTCTCAGATAGAAGCAAGCCAAAGGAGGTGACGGTCAACTGCAAGGATTTCAAAACTAGAGAAACTTGGGGCAGGAAGAAAACACCTATACGCACCCCTGCTGGAAGTCAGGGTTGTTCGCAGGTAGCAGCTCTAAAAGGAATTAAGGATAGTCCAGAGGAAGATATTGAACAGCTGTTTCTTTCTTTATACATAGTTGTGTCAACTTCTTGGGAAAAGAAAACCCAGATGCTTCATCAACTAAGAACTTTTCCATTACCAAAGGAATAAGTACAAAAGCTGGCTTTGCTCCAGACAGCATATTAGTTCCACAGCATGTCCAAAAAAAAACCTCTTTGAAGGAAGATAATTCAAACATCAAACCTATGCTTATGGGCTGAAGCTCTTAAAAGGACACTGAATGACAATTAATCAATTGCTGACCAATTCATAGGACCATTAATTCCAAATCCACGTAGAAGTTCAATGAGTTGTAATATGTACAAGCACGTCTGTTTTTCTCCCAATCAATAGCTTCACTTCTACAACCCCAAAAATCCGTAAAACATGTTGAATCCAGTAAAGATGAGGTCATCCAGAAGTGCTTGGAAGATTATCTATGAGAAGGTTATCAAATTACCATCTTAATATAATATTTCATTAGCATTTTGATATTGCAAGGTTCAAGCCATTTCCACTTCATTAAAAGAAACTTCAGTACTTCACTGGTTTGACTTATTAATATTTCTTCTACCATTGTCATCTCCCTGCAATTCAACACTCCCACTTTTCTCACACATTGATTAAATAATTGAATTACAGTCGAGAGAACCTTCTATTTTGTCATAAAATTATGTCCTAGTAATATATGAATTTGGCTGCATAGTTAGAGATTACACCACAAACTTAAGAAAGTAAACAAGGAATGCTTCTGAACAAATGAATTTACATAAACAGATATTACAAGAACTAATTTCAGATTAATAGAACATACCACAAATGGGAAATACCCCAAAGGTGATTCCGAGAGCCGCAGAGAACGCCAACAGTTTTGGCTCTGCTCCCCTTGAAGCAAATCAAGAAAACCATTCATTGTAAAAATCAGTAAAGCTTCTTAGTTGTAATCTTGTCATTAGAAAATTACTAGTAATTGAATATTAATCAGACACTTGATTACTCCAAAAACACACCTAAGGTAAAGCTTACAACTTGTTTGGATGGTTGTTACATGTTTTATTGTATCCTATTGTTACTTTGAAAGTATGTTTTGACTGCTACTTAAATTTTATTGTATCACATATTGTTAAATCTGTTGTTATGTAACAATGAAAAGTAATACTTTATGTAACAACCAATTTGGTGTTATTCCTCATTACCCTAAGGTAAGGAATGACTCTCCCCTCTTTTTTTTGGGCAACTCTTTAATTCCGACTTTCCACACATATTTAAGACCACATTATTAAAGGACATTTTAGTGCATTCTATATCTCTTTACAACCCGACAAACAAATTGAGACAGGGGGAGTATTTAATTACCTTCTACATACAATCTATGAGTACAATATAATGCAACACAACAAAATACACTATGAACCTATACATAACAACCATCCAAACAAGCTACTACTGGTCCAAACTAGTTCTAATTAGAAAAATGCAATCTTTTCTCCCTGAATAACCCTTTCAATTCACTCATACATCAAACACATATATTAAAACGCCATAAGAAAGAGAAGGCCAAAAGGGTAAAAGGGGTAAACGTTATCTACCTCTGGAGGATGTGATAAAGAGGATCAACGATCTTGTTTCGAGTCCAAGAACCAATTTTTGATACAATCTGATTGACCATCTTGTGTCCTCCTCCTCACTCTTTCTTCACTTTCAACCTTCAATTGTCTGATTTAACACCAACCCAAATCCACAAACACAGTTATAAAGAGCAAAACAATTGATTTACAGGTAACGGAGTCAAAAAAAAGATTGAGCCCAGTAGGTGGTGGATCATGTAGGTTACGTTTGAACAGGAAAAATGTGAAGAAAATTGAAACAATAAACTTTGTGATATTCTTATCTTATGGGTTTTTTTTACGCTTTTCAAAGAGAATTAAATATAGGTGTACACGCCATCAATAGCTTTCACAAAAAGTCATTACTTCTGCTGCGGGGGATTTGGGGTTCTTGATTGAACACACAGGAAGGAAGGGAGGGTGGACGGGGTGTCTCAAGATATGAAAAAAAAAAAAAGGGAGAAAACGACGTCGTAATGAGTACGAGTTTAGTTTGGTGACAAGTGGAAAAAAATATCTTTGTATATTTGTGGATGAAAAATGAGAAGAGGGAAATACGTTAGTTACAAGAGGAAGAAAATTAAATACAGGTGCAGGTACAACTTTTTTTTTTCTTTAATAATCATGGTATTTGAGTAAGCCTGGGACAAAGTCAAGAGAGGGGTGCAGAGGTGGTATCTTTGTTTAAAAATTACACTATATAAATAGGGGAGATGATTTTTTGCATGTGTATAAGTTGTTGAATTGTCCTAGTACAAGATTATTATTTTTTTGAATCTTCATTCCGGGATACTTGTTTGGAGTACTTTTTTTAGGTATTAGTATAAATAGTAATTTTGTTTGTGTGAGTTTACTCGTATTGTTAATCTTAATCTAAATAAAGAAAGAGAGTTGCGTGTAGACTGATAGTTACTCTAAAGAAAGGTAATTTATAATGAATCCTCATCAGATAGATATTGAGGTGAGATGAATTTATATAAAGAAATATGAGCAATTAGAATGTGCAAGTCAATTTCAATGTATTCGGAATTGAAGCATGTGTTATACGAAATAGTATAAATAGTGTGTATTAGCTTTGACATAGAAAATGGAGTTGGACCCAATGAGTAAGTGGTTTTTATAGGGCAATACTCCTTGGCCTTGAGCTTAGATCATTAACATGAAAACATATATTGCTGCTTCAGATAGAAGTAACAGATAAATGGGAAGGCCAGAGATGAACTATGAACCAAACCAGGAAACCAGGAAGAGCAGTGGTTCATAAGCAACAGTAAGCACTAAATTAGCAAAGAATAAGCAAAATATCTAACACAAACTTCTGAAAAAGTTTTAAGCTTCTTCGACAGAGGAATAATCTGGTAAAGGCAGACATAGATACTTATCGAACTAATATCTCTAACATTGTCAGGCATGTCAACCAAACACAAAAATTGGCAGAGCAACTCTCTAATCCAAATGCAGTGTATCCATCACAGCAAGCTCTTAGTTCAACCTCTGGGCAGCTTCCTTGGCAAGAACTCTCTCTTTGGCCTTGGTCCTGGCCTGTGACTTGGAGCCCATGATACCACCACCCCACTTCTTCCTGTTCTCTTCGTACTTGTCATTGAAGTTAGCCTGAAAAAGTAAACGTGCATCAAGAGGAATCCTAGAAGAGCTTTACAGCAAAATGCAATGCAAAACTAAACTAGTCACTAATAAAGATACCTTAATTGCCTCCAAAACTCGGCTAAACTCCATTTTGTCCTCATTCTTCACGGTTGTCAAACACAAGGCTGAAGCAGTTTTCTTATGCACGATCTGTGCACAGTCACCAATATCAGTATCTGATCTGTTGGGAAGCATTACAAATACAAAGTATTACTTACAGATCCTAAACGTGCTTTCCCCTTCACAATGCAGTACGGAATTTCCATCTTTCTGCAAAGTGCAGGAAGCCAGACAACCAACTCTATTGGGTCCACATCATGAGCAATCACTACTAACTGAGCTTTGTTCTAAAAGGACATCATAGAAAAATAGTTACTAGAAAGATCAAAAGAGAAGTGCTTGAGAAAGTAGAAGAAAATTTGCAAGACCAAAACAAACCTGCTCAATAAGGTAAGTGATGTGCTTAAGCCCATACTTCACAATAATAGGTTTCTTTGTCTCAGGAGTTTTTCCTTCGGCTTCAGCTTGTGCCCTTTTGACAAGACGCTCCTTCTTTGCAGCTTTGTCCTCAGGCCTGTACTTAAGGAGCATCTTGAAAAGGTTTGTAGCTGCATGTTCAAAGGGCAAAGACATAGGAAAAATTCAAATCAGTATCACTGAAATAAAATAACTCATGCAAGTAAAACAAAAAAAGATGAGTTGAAAGATGATAAACAATACTATCAACTTTGGTCAACTGAAAAAGAGGGAAGACATAATGGTTACATGGAAGCAGCTTAGCCTTTTAAGAATGACCACAAAAAGGTGTGTGAAGTAATACCGAATACTACATTTTCCCAAAACGAAGTTTTTGCCAGAAAATGAATCATTTCATTGATATATTTTCAGGAAAATATAAGGTGTTAGGTTAGCAGTGAAGAACAAATTCAACAAAAAAAATTATTAATGTCCCAGTAATTTTTTAATTTCCAAAACCCGAAAAAAGCACAAGTCCATTTTACAAAAGAAAATGAGAAATAAGAAATGAAGAGAGAAGAAGAATACAGTGACCACAACTTATTCATTTCCCCTTGGATTAGGGGATTCCAGAGCAATCTTTAGACATGATTCTATAGGCACAGAGGCCACAAAGTCCAACATGCTGGAAAAAAAGTTGTCTTCAACAAATATCACTAATTCTGATTCGGTACAATCAAATCAAACACCCCTTAAAGAAACAACAAAAAGGTATAGAACTAAAAATATGCAAAACGTATTATTCCATAATGAATTCCAACCAAATATAATAGTGGTAGTTTCTGAACTAATTCTACTTCTCCCCAAAAAAAGCTTCTTCTAAAGGGGAAAATAATATTCTTCACGATTTCTACAAGGGACAATAATAGCTCTGTCCGCCAACAGTTTCAGAGATGTGATCCTGGAGATGTCACCATATTGCTCACCCAGCAAAAGCTGAGGTGTTTGCAAATTTTAGCTGACAGGTAACAAAATTGTGATCAAAAGAATTCACAAGCCAAGCACAACATCCACTCATTCAACTCTCTTCAAGTACACAGTGAGATATAGTTCAAACATCTATGGGAACACGTTATAGTTCCAATAAAATACTCCATTCCTAATAATTTCTTTACTACTCATAACACAAGTTCCGGTGGAAGTTCCGATTGGTAACATGGAGCATAATACTAAGTAGCTCGGTAAAATAGAGTGAAATGAATATAGAGGACAGATATTTTAGCTTTCACATAGTAAAAAGTAGTATATCATTATTCTCCATTATCGAAATGAAGCAGCTGCAAATACAGTGGATCGAACATAGATGATTGGTTGTCTAATTGTTTAACAAAAATACAGCAACTAATCAACCAAAATCGCAACAGTAAATTAGGTTAAGAATAGTATATATACTGAACGAGGTTCTTATCAAGGGTTTTTGTGAACTGGTTAAGAGCTGGAGGAACCTTCAATCGCATCTTGAGAATCCTCTTCTTCCTTTGTAGGGTAACATTCCGAGGCCATCTCACATTCCTTTTTACATCCTTCTTCGGTGGCAGAGCTCCACCGATACCGAACTGCTTTGGCCGCTTCTCGAACAGTGGATTCACCACCTTCGCCTTCTCAGGCTTCTTCTTTGCTGCTACTGCAACACCCTTCTTTGGAGCCTACATTTGCCACAAACAAACAAACAAAAATTCCAAAAAATGAGTTGTTAAGAAGGAATGTAACCATGACAAAAGCATACCATTTTTGCTTGAGACGGCGGCCGGAGGACTAAACCTCCGGAGAAACGGCCAATCTTTTATATGTGTTCGCCGTTCCTTAACTGGGCCTAAGCGAACTTTTGTAGATTTGGGCCCTGGACTCCCTCCTTTTAAGTTAATAAGAAGAGTTAGCATGAGCTAGCCATTTCACCCCTCTATTTAAAAAATAGCCAGTTACAAATTAGTTGAAAATTTGTCATTTTCAATGTGGAATAAAATCTGATTATAAATATAATTAAAACTTAAAGGTATGCCTTTAGATTTAAATTTCCAACTTCTTTTCTCCTAATTTTTATTTTCCATGTTTTGTAAATTGTTCACTCTTTACGGTGCTCTGTCTTCAAGATGGAGATTGATTATTATTGTGAATAATGAATCACTTCTTGTTGCTTTCTTTGATTTTCGTAAAGTATTTTTAAGTTTTGTTTTTGTGCGCTAGAAAAGTTGAGGTCTAAGATTAATTAACCGCAAAATTCATTGACCACATTTATGATTGTTTCCTGAAGTTCTCATCTTCTTCGGGACTGATTGTCAAAATCTATAAAAGTTTCATATACTTTGGTGGTGTCCATGATACAGTCCTGACTCGGTATCTAGGGGTACGCTTACATTGCCAGCCACTACTCGACAAAATGATGAAAAACTGATCAAAACAATTGGATCAATAAGAGCTTCATAAACAAGAGTAAGCACTAATTCAAGAAAGAAATTGTAGTGTAGTAATTTGAATAATTGCTCCATTTCGGTGCCATAAAAACACATACTAAACAAAAATTTTAATAAAATGTCTGATAATGCATTGTCAAGGCAAACATAAAGGTACTTGATATCTTTAACAATGTAAAGCATGTGAACCAAATACAAAACTTGGCAGAGCATCTCTCTAATCAAATTGCAGTGTATATATCACAGCAAGCTCTTAGTTCAATCTCTGGGCAGCTTCCTTGGCAAGAACCCTCTCTTTGGCCTTGGTTCTGGCCTGCGACTTGGAGCCCATGATACCACCACCCCACTTCTTCCTGTTCTCTTCGTACTTGTCATTGAAGTTAGCCTGAAAAAGTAGACAAGCGTCAAAACAGATCATAGAAGATTTACAGCAAAATGCAAACCAAACTTAGCCATTAATAGAGATATACCTTAATTGCCTCCAAAACTCTGCTGAACTCCATTTTGTCTTCATTCTTAACGGTTGTCAAACACAAGGCTGAAGCAGTTTTCTTATGCACGATCTGTGCACAGTCATCAATATCAGTATCTGATCTGTTGGGAAGCATTACAAATACAAAGTATTACTTACCGATCCTAAACGTGCTTTCCCCTTCACAATGCAGTAAGGAATTTCCATCTTTCTGCAAAGTGCAGGAAGCCAAACAACCAGCTCTATTGGGTCCACATCATGAGCAATCACAACTAACTGAGCTTTGTTCTAAAAGGACATCAATGGAAAAAAGTTACTACAAAGATGAAAAGAGATGTGCTTAAGAAAGTATAAGAGAATATGCAAGACCAAAACAAACCTGCTCAATAAGGTAAGTGATGTGCTTAAGTCCATATTTCACAACAATGGGTTTCTTTGTTTCAGGAGTTTTCCCCTCAGCTTCAGCTTGAGCCCTTTTGACAAGACGCTCCTTCTTTGCAGCTTTGTCCTCAGGTCTGTACTTAAGAAGCATCTTGAAAAGATTTGTAGCTGCATGTTCAAACGCAATGGAAACATTCAATTCACTCTCACTGAAATAAAATACCTCATGAGAGTAAAACAAAACAAAAGATGAGTTGTGATCTGATAAACAATACTATCAATTTTGGTCTACTGAAGAAGTGGGAAGACATAATGGTAAAATGGTAGCAGCCACATGATAGTTAAATCACATTATATTAGTAGTTACTAAGCTAAATCTACTCTCCAAAAAAAGAAGCCTCTTCACGAATTCTAAAAGGGACAACAATAGCTCAGTTAGCCAGCCACATGGTTAAATGGAACTATAATATAGGCCAGCCAACAGTTTCGGATGTGTGAGCCCGGAGAACTATAATATACTTAAACAAGACGTGGCGACATTGGAATGATAAGAATCCACGAGCCAAGCACAACATACACACATTCAACTGCCTTCACGTACACAGTGAGGCATAGTTCAAACATATATGGAAACACATTATAGTTTCACGTACAACACTGCGAGGCATAGTTCAAACATATACCACTCATTAGGCCACCAATTCCTGTGAACGTTCGGATCGATAACATGCAGCATAAAACATACTGAAATTAAAGCTAGAATATAATAGGAAGTAGCTGGAGAAAATCAAAATCGAGTGAAATGAATAATAGAGGCCAGAGATTTAGCTTTTACATTGTAAAAAATCATATCTTTATTTGCCATTATCGAAATAAAGCAGCTGCAAACACAGTGGATCGGACATAGAGGATTGATTGTTGACCAAAATACAGCAACTAATTAACAAAAAACGCAACAGGAAATTAGGTTCATAATAGTATACTGACCGAGGTTCTTGTCAAGGGTTTTGGTGAACTGGTTAAGAGCTGGAGGAACCTTCAATCGCATCTTGAGAATCCTCTTCTTCCTTTGTAGGGTAACATTCCGAGGCCATCTTACATTCCTGGTTACATCCTTCTTCGGCGGCAGCGCACCACCGATACCGAACTGCTTTGGCCGCTTCTCGAACAGTGGATTAACCACCTTAGCCTTCTCCGGCTTCTTCTTTGATGCTACTGCAACACCCTTCTTTGGAGCCTACAAAAAAAAACACGAATACATATTCCAAAAATGAATAGTGAAGAGAAAATGTAGCCATGGCTGAGAGTATACCATTTTTTTTCTTGAGTCTGCGACCACGATCTGATGAAAAAACCCTAGAGGGAGAAGAACACTCAGTTATACAGAGCCGAATGCTAATAAGTTTTTAGGGTTTAAGATGTGTTTCGATGCTCCTTAACTGGGCCTTAACAGAACTTTTGTCAATTTGGGCCTGGACTCCTTTTCATAAGAAAAAAAGAAGGAATTAAACAAATAGTTACTTTGCAAATTAGTCAGAAAATAGTTTGCCTGGATATGCAGATTTAGAAAAACACGATACTTTTAAATTTTATAATTATTAGACTAAAGTTGCATGTAATATGTTAAATTTTGTTGTCTTAAACTTGTCAAGTAGAATGTTGGAATTGAAAAACTTATAAAATCAGGTCATAACTCAATCCACTCAATTCTATATAAGTTTTAAACTATGTCTATTTTACTATATTTTTTTTAAGTACCTAATAATTTTTTTCTTATATTAGAGCTATATATAATATATCAAATAAAAAAATAAATATTTTTAGACAGTTTCTCATGAATCAATTTGTGTTATATTTTAACTCAGTTTTTAAATAAATCGAATCAAGCAAATTAAAATAACTTGAATTAATAAAATGTAGATCATTAGTTAATCCGTCCAAACCTAAATAGATTAAGCGAGTCATAATTTTATGGGATGGTTTTGTCACCCCTATAACAATACATATTAAAACAATTTTTTTAGAAATAATTACACAAAATAACCATTCGGTCATAATTTCCTTTACAAAATAGCCCATTACCCTTTATTACCTATTTAGTCCTTCAGCTAAAATCATTTTGTTCGGGCCTGTGTTGTTCCCACAGTTTCAATTGTTCTTCCTTCTCCTTGATAAATATTTACTATGTAATTGTTAAATATAACTTTAATTTAATTCAATAACAATTCACATATACTGTTTAATTAATATAGTTATCTTATAAAGATCTCACGCATATTTTTTGTATTAAAATAAAAAATACATTTCATCTTTCCCACATTTTCTCCTTTCATTTTATACATCAAATTAGTTATCTCTCATCTTTTTCACTGTCTGATTTTATTTTTTTTCTTATTTCACTTATTCATATCTAATTTGAAATTTTAAAGTGTGTTTTCTCCCTCCAAATTGCCCCCCCCCCCCCTCCATTTCAGAATTCAAAAAGTGAAAATGCGAATGATGTTGATTCTGGATCGAAGTACGCAGATGTTGTTCAACAATTAGTGGTATTTGTAAAAAAAAAAATTATTCATTTTATATCGTTTATATATTTCAATATGTTTGTTCATTTTACAATCTCATTCATATACTTGCTATAAATTGTTATTTCATTAGCATTGTATATGATTTTAGGGAGTTGTATTTGTATCAATGAAATTCCCCTATTTGATTAGTTTTGTATATGAATTTGTATACAATTTGTACACAATTAATTGTATTTGTATTTCTTTCTTATTCGTATATCTATAAGAATGATATATAATTGATTATTTGTATATCTCTGGTAGTTGTGTATTTTCAGTAATTGTCTAACATTACTTATTTACATATCTCTTATATTTATCCAATATTACTTATTTATCTAACAGTTAATTGTATTTGTGTACTTTCTTATTTGTATTAGTTACTGATAACTGTATTCTTTCTTAATTTGACCTCAAGGAAATCGAAGAACAAATTCTCAAGGAAGAAGTTCAATGTTTCATGAGTCCATTTTGATAAGGAATACTTAGAAAATATACTTCGTGTGATTTGTGAAAAAAAATATGTTTTAAAATAGATTTGTATAAGTAATAAATCAATCAAGGAGTTAAATATCAATCTGTGTCACTCAAGGTGTTGAATGTCAAACATATTTTACAAGTAACATATCAAAAACGCGAAATATACCTTCTGTAAATTTTGTAGCATATTAAACTATACCTACGGTTTGTAGTTAAATAAATATCAGCTAAGGAGCCTGATTATATTTATAGTCATAGCTATTTTTAAAATTTCCTCTACTTTTTTTGGTGGTCTTCTTCCTTTCAGTGTATTTAGGAATTTATCATTCTAACTAGAAACTAGATATTGGTCACTGAATGTGTGTTTTATCGAGTTATTTTAAAACTTAATTTATTGTAAATGTGAATCGATTCGAGTGTGATATATCAAATAAAATAAATCAAAATATCAAAATAATTCCATATCTAAATTTTGAATTAGAGAAGATTTGAATTGAATGTCCGCCGAAATTCTTTGTTAAAGAGCTTTAAAACTCAAATTTTAAAATTCAACCTATCACAAACGTGTTCAAAGCAATGATAAAGAAAACTAATTATTATTTTATTAAGTACTTTTTTCCCCTCATACATATCATGGCCCTACATTTATTATGTAAATTCTGCATTAAAAATATACTAAAAGAGAAATAAACAAAAACAAAAGACTAGAAGTATTATGGAAACAGGCAGTATAGTTGTCATTATTGAAGTAGTTATCTCCTGTGATGGAAAACACACTTAGCAATAATCATTATTGTTCTTGCATTTGGATGCACAACCTTCAAGTTTCTCTTCTTCTGCAAAATATATATATACAAAAATTAAATTATCACTACTAACGACGTATATTACTTAAACTCATTTTTTCACGCTATCATGCTAAGAACGACATATAATATATCTTTTAGTCACAAGCACAATAAGGCATATCTTATTATTTTGTTATAACCAATTAAATTACACAAATAGTGTAGACATGCGAGTATCTAATAAGTGGGAGGGATATGAGTTCACGCGCAGAGGCGTATCCAAGATTTCGGGATGATGGGTGCATTATAATAAAAATGTGAATTTAAAGTATATATATACTTCGAGTGTGGGTTCATACATCAATATTTAATTTTTTTTTTAAAATATAACACTACTATTTATGATTTCAGGAGGGGAGCATGGATTCACGTGAACCCGGTGACCCCCTCCTGCATACGCCCCTGTTCACGTGCACCAATGCTCAATAATTCGTGGAATTACACTAATAATATTGTAGAAAATTAAGGCATATCTAAGTAGAGGGAAGTGGGTTCACCTGCACCTATGCTTTCTTTCTTAGACCATATTTAATATACGATATGTGTGCATTCAATATCAAAGTGTGCTCTTTACTATGCTATGATTATTTTTAGACCTTACTCTTATGTCATAGAGATAGAGGAACTGCTTTCGACAAATCTCTCCTGCTTAAAATAAAACGTTTTGTAAGAGAAGATCGATATGCATACCATTCTTGTAGTCAAGACAACGATCAAGAATGCATCGAACATCGCAATGGCGGACTTCAGATGAAAGCATAGGTGGTGGTGGAACGCAATGAAGTGGGCAGAATTTGAGGCAGGAAGCAGAAGGTATGCCAACTTTTTTGCAATCTTTCATGCAATGTTTTATACATTTCACCTCCATAAGATTAGCCATAATCAAATCCCCTTCAAATATGATCATCATTGTTAGCACTAGGGTTAGCCATTTCATTGCCATGTCTATATTATCTAAAAATGCTATACTTAGTTGTATTCCAATGCTTAGCTATACTTTAGGCAATGCATATATATAGTGTTTTTTTTTAAAAAAAAGAATGTGAAGGTTTGGTTTTGGTTAGTTCATTTGCTTAACATGAGTTGGGGTAGGTGCGAATACAATTATGCTGTGATATACCTAGTCTTTCTTCTTAATTGTTACATATGGTTTGATCATGTAACATTTATGGTGACTTTGAAAATCACACTTCATTAATAGCTAAAACATTTGATCAACTATAGTTTTTAGTGTTCCAATTAGAGGATTTGTTATTATTTTACAAGAGTGTAAAATTTTTGGTGAGAGAATATGTCTGAATTAAATTTAAGGGTAATTAGTACTCTTATTATTTGGTTTTCACAAAAATAGAAAGATTAAATACACTAATATAATCCAAGAGTGGCTGAGTAGGTGCATGTTGTATCTCATAATGGTGGTAGAGATCAATTCCCAGCTCTGCCAACGTCTTCTCAGTTGAGCTTGTCACACTGAACATGGATAGTGGAATTTAAATCTCAAATGCAATTTGCAAGCTATGGGACAAGAGTGGATGTACTGTCAAGAATAGCGATTGCGAGTTTCCTCGAGAGTTCCAAAAGAAAAACTCACTAGCATAAAGGAAGATTTTCTGTAAATACCTAAAGTACATAACTATGCAGTTAAGAGGATAACTCATTGTAGAATATTGAAGTGAGTTGAATTTTCCCATGAATAACCACGTGAAAAGTCAATGAAATGCCAAACAGAGAAAGATATTTCTGGTAGAAAGTAAGTGCGAATTATGGACTGTTAAACAACTTGAACAGCCATTCCAAGAACTCTCTCTATCTACAACCTTTTTATATCCATAAGCAAGTAATGCATTAAAAAAAAGAAGGAAGTCGATGCACTAAGCATCCCACAGGGTCCGGGGAAAGGCCACACCCCATTATAATACATCCGGGATCATAAATTCCACTTTTACATGGAGAAGGAGAAAGTGGAAAGATCAAATGACAATGATAGGTAAATTATCAGAGCAAGTATTATACAAGTATACAAGAGAATTATACATGTATATACGGGGTGCAACGATACTATCAGGATTCAGACATCAGCACTTGGTGCTTACTTCAGCTCGCGAATGATAGCAATTCACTAGTTAAGTTTAAGAAGTTACCAGGCAGGAACATTCTTCTTGTATAGCACAGAGTTTGATCATATCTAGTACTGCATATGATCGTTCAAATCATCTGGGATATCTGCGGGATCATATCTCCTATGTGCCCATGTCCCTCCATATCAAAATCCCGAAGTCCTTTGACATCCTTATGTAGATTTTACCTGAAATACTCTGTTATACCAAATTGAGTGAAGGATCATGTGAAACAAGTCATACTTTACAGGATTTTTGTGCCAAAGAAAATACTGTTGTACGAT
This sequence comes from Solanum appendiculatum, assembly GCA_018342035.1. Classification (NCBI taxonomy): domain Eukaryota; kingdom Viridiplantae; phylum Streptophyta; class Magnoliopsida; order Solanales; family Solanaceae; genus Solanum; species Solanum appendiculatum. The sequence goes on along the minus strand of JAGDQO010000668.1, from coordinate 218,565 downwards.
CTTCAGCCTACTCTGCATCTTCATGTACTTTTCCTCAGGAATTGAAAGGAGGATTTTTCTCAAGTCTGGAACATCTTTCTCCAAAACAAAGACAGAAAATGATTCCCAGTCGAAAACTTCAAAGAAAGGCGGCACATAATTATCTGATATGATCACAGGTACACACTCATAGTGTATGGACTCCACAACTCTTGGAGTATGGACTTCATAACCCCTCGCACAGATGCAATATTTGCTGCTTTTCATAAGTTCCCTATATTTTGCTTTACCCTCAGGATCACGAGGCATAGGCCCAAAAATCTTCATATCAGGTTCTTTGTCACTCCAATGCTGCAACAAGATAGGACGGAGATAGCCATGAATACCTCCAGCGAAGAAGGCAAGCACAGGTCTTGCTGAAGGAGGATTTCCTCCCAAATCTTTGAGTGGGTTTTCAGCTGAACGAACATAGGTTACTGGCAGAGAGACGTCCTTCCCTATCTTGAAGCCTCCAGCTATATTTGAATTGCAGAGGACTCTAACACAGGTTTCCATGTTCTTCCTCGTGAGTCGGGGTGCCTATAACGTGCTTTTACTTTTAGTACAAGAAGGATAGATGGACACCTCACAGCAACATAAAGTGTTGAAGGTGATAGTACTCCAGATTTGTAAAAAAAGGACGCCATCCAAGTTGTAGATTCAGTAAACATCCGTTCAAAACTCTACCTTTTTCCAAAGAATGAAAAAATAAAAAACATAACTACATGCTTTGACTATAAAACTTTTTGTGAAAAGGAAAAGAACTCCTTTATTCTTTCGCTTCCCTTAAGTTGTCAGAAAGAGGTTTCTGGGGAGAATGAGTAGATTACACAATTAGACTGCCAAAGAACTATGGAACACAACATTCATAACGGGATAGAGTTCAAGAGAAGGCTTACCCAATCATGACATGCAACAAAGAAATGATCAGCTCCGCTGCTTCTATTCCAGAAATGATATTTTCTAGAAATTCTTCCAATGTAATTGCTCAGATGATTTTCCAAATCTTTCTGATGAGTAAAATTTTGTTTTGATAGAGCTTCTCGTAGTTTCAGAGAACTAAAAGGCAAATAAAATAAGTGAGCCCTTTTGGGATCTTTCACAAGAAATTGTCTGTTCTTCTCCATCAGTTTCATGAACCACCCCTCAGAAGCGTAAATACCTCGCATATACGGCTGATGGAATATTGGTTTTTCCCCTTCTTTATAAACATAAACTTTAAGGACATGTTCCATCAGCTCATAGCTCCTGCAAAAGGATCAAACAATTCAACATCTGGAACATACTTTTCCCCAAAACAAGGTTGAATATTTAACTCGATGAGAGTACAAATTGAAACTGTCTTTCAATTTTCTATAATGTCTCACAATCTCATACCAACAAATGCAAAAACTCTAATCATTGAGCACCAGATACCACCCCCAACAGGTGGGTCACTTGAAACAAAACTAAGCAGAAAAGAATGTAACAATACAATTAGTCAGTTCATGGGACTAAGTCTAAAGCAAATAAGTATATAGTTGTACTTGCAAAACAGAGATACAATTTTCTTAGGCTTTAATATTCAAGTAATTGCTCTTCTTAACAGTATAAATCTGGAAAAAAAATTTAGATATTTTGGTGTGGAGGAATCATTTTTCCCAGTTGATAAACTTTTCTCAAGCTTTTCCTATCTGCCAAATCAATACAACAACATACCCAGTGTAGTCCCTCAAGTGGGGTCTGGGGAGGGTAGTGCGTACACAGCCTTACCCTACCTTGTCAAGGCAGAAAAACTGTTTGCGATGAGCCTTAGGCCTAAATAACACATATATAAAAAAACAATATGAAAAGGAATGACAGTAGCAAAGAAGAAACCATGGGGAAAATAATGGAGAAAAGAACAGTAACAATAACAAATAATATGATAACCTAAGCAAAAGGTAATAAAAACTACATGTAAGACAAAACAAATCGAAGAATAAGATAATACCAGAGTAATAACGCTAAAACTGATGGAAAAACTAGACAACGCTCGATTACCTACTAACCTTCTATCCTTAATCCTCAACCTCCAAATCTCCTATCTGCCCAATCAATGTAATAGCTATTTGCTCTATATTGCAGCAGCAGGAAGACTCAAAAACAAATTTTGGTAATGAACACATGAGTTGCAATTACATCTACTGCAATAAAGCATCTCACAGTACATTAAAGCATGAACACATTGATATAAGTGGTACCTATGAAACAAAAGCAAATCCAGTTACCTCCTAAACCTGGAATAATTTCGAAAGATAGATGCATGAAGTTTTGGAATGTTTCGAATTATTGGAGAATTTTCAATCTGAACCTTTGCATTTCGGAGTTCCTCTTCACGTGCAGAACGCCACTGTGATCTCTACAACCAACAACTCAAGCAGTTAGATAACAAAAATGACTTCACTCAAGTAATTAGAATTGATATCTACAGTCATACCACTAAACTAATACTAGAATTCTGCTGCACTAAAGAGTTCATGTAGGAAATTGATGCCGGTCTTCTTCTTTTACTCTTGAAACCAGCTCTTAACATATTAGAATTGGAACTCGTTGCCTCATTTTCCGATAACGACGACGTCTTATTACCAGTATCTGCAATCACATTCTCCCGACCACTTGGACGAGCTGCAGGTGACTTAAGCTGCAAAATCTGAACCGATTCATTCCTCATTTCCCCTAGACTTGAATATGAACTTACATTCAAATAAAACCCTATTGTCGAATTTGCATTCAATCTCTTCTCTGTATAATTACTGTTGCCCAATTTCTGAAACCCTAACACTGAATCAACTTTCACATTACTCCTATTCTCATCAGTGACCATATCAGTTTCAGCTTCGAACCCAACTCCATCCACATTTGTGAAAACAGTCGATCTTCCTTCATCATTTGAAAGAAGAGATATGTAATTTTCATATGGAAGTGCGACTAATTGTGATATCAGCACAACAACAGCTATAACAATTCCAAAAATTGATAACAATTTTTTGACGCTATGAACACAGCATAACCTTTGAAATTTAAGTTCAATCCCCATCTAACAAAAAATATATGGAATTAGCAAAAACCCAGTAGCTTGCAGAGAGTTTCGTCACCTCTATTCTGAATTAACAAACAAAATAGTACCAAATAATTGGGAAATAAACATGAAAAATCATAAAATGGTAACCCATTTGAAGCACAAAATGTCAAGAACAAATAATTACTACAGAGAAGAATAGGAGCTTTTCTCAGCCCAGCTATGGAGATTTAAGTTACTGTTCAGAGAAATTAGTCATTTGATGCCGACAATGTACGTCAACAAATATATCATTAATATAATTAAAGCATGGTGAAAAGAAGAAAAATGAAAGCAAAATTAACCATAAAAAAGGGGAAAATAAGTAAAAGTATTCTTCTAATTCCAATATAATAAAATTTTATATTTAAAAATATCAATTAAATTTATATAATTTAAATCTTAAGAAAAAAATATCTAATGAGTTACAAATATTCCTTTGTCGTCCGATATGCATTAAAGGTTATTAGACGGAAAAGTGTTTTAGATTATCAATATTTGATTGACAATTTAGATATATGTATTACATGTACAAGCTATGAAGTAATCTATGTAGTATTATTTTATGCAGAGTAAAATATGAAATACCTAATATATGTATAAGTAATTCTTGCATAACTAATATCTGCTTAAAATAATACTTCCTCCATTTCAAAAACAATGACCTCCTTACCATTTTAGTATGTTTCAAAAAGAATGACCCTTTTCCTTTTTTGGCAACATTTTAATTTCAACTTTCCACATGACATGTTTAAGACCTCAAGATTAAAGAGCATTTTGGTACATTTGACATAACTTTAATTTAGGATCATAAAATAAAAAAGTCTTCTTTATTTTTTTAAACTCCGTGTCAAGTCAAACCAGGTTATTCTTTGTGAAAAGAAGGGAGTAGTATATAGATTTACTAATAATTAATGCATCAAATACTTGGCTTTCATCTACCTATTCAATAGTCAATTAATCATGGTTAACTTAAATAATGTATGTATTTTTGTATTAATTTAATTGTTATAATTATATTTTATCAGTACACTCCCAACAATAAATTTCAAGATGAATATCCAAATAATATGAATTTTGCACCATATCAATGAAATACATGTCTTTCATCTACTGATTCACATATTCAGTTGTCAGTTGATCATGATTAAATAATGTATGTAATTTGTATTAATTTAGCTGTTAAATTATATTTTTTAATTTAATATAAATATCAAATGCATTTTTTTTTTAACTCCAGAGAGAGCGTTGGTTTTGGCCCCATAGTAAGAAAATAATAATTGAAGAACCAATATATGACATAATAACAAGCTACAACATTTTTATTAAGTGATAAGAAAAACATAGTGCTGCACTAATATTATTACATAGGAAAAGCATAGTGCTACGAGTGAAATAGAGAAGGATTAGCGATAAAGTTCGTAGCTAATTTCAGTTTTTTTTAATAGGAAACTTCAATTAAAGACCTTAATCCAAGAAAGGTTATTATTTTATATCCACTAAAACCAGCATCCAAGAAGAGCTTTTCCCATTCTTTCTCAGTTCTCTCTTTGGAAGCATAAGTAATCCTCATTAATAAGTCCATCAAGTGTTGTGATTGAACAAGCTGCTCATTGCTACAATTATCCTTCATTACTATGTCTATGATTATCACTTTCCCTCCATTTTCCTTACTTGGAATTGACTCTTTGCATTTCTTGAGTAACTTCACACAATCATCATCATCCCAATTATGCAAAATCCACTATTAAAACAACAATTAATTAGTAAATCGTTAGGAATATTTCCATTATAATAGTAACATCATAAATTCTTGTCATATTAAAGTAACTAAATTTTACTCACTATAATAGTCATATCACAAAACTTTAACTACTGATAACAATACATTCATCAAATTTAGCCACTATGGAAACAAATTAAAACTAAAGTGGCTTGTAAGGTTGTGTGTAATTTTCATGTTATAAATTCAGTTATTTTAATGTAAAAAAATTGTAATTTTTACATAACACTACTGAAAAAACGTGAATTTCCATGATTTTCATCAGAATATCATAAAAAAATGAGATTCTCATTGAAGCTCGTAGAAAACACCTCCAACAAGTCAATTTTTGACAAATTTCTAAATAATACGTACCTTGAGTAAAATTGCATTAGCATGAGGAATTTTATCAAACATACTCCCAGCAACGAACTCCAAATTCCCAGTTCCCTTTCGATCACCTATGACATGAGGAAGATCAACCACAGTGCATTTCAAGCTCGGAAAAGCTCCGGCAATAGCCATCGCCACAGCGCCGGTGCCACCTCCGATGTCCACCAATGACGTCAAGCCCTCAAAGACACCCGCACAACAATCAGAAATCAACAAATTGGAGATCAATCTCGAATCCCCAGCCATTGCATCGTTGAAAACACCATTGAACTCTGGCTCTTCAGCACAATAATCCCAATGGGATTTCCCATATGCCGTTTCAAAAGCAGTGGAGAGATCATCCCGTAACCAATCGCCCACGTAAGCAGCCGTGTTCAGCAAAACGGGATGTTGGGCGAAAAGGAAAAATGACCTCTTACCAGAGGGGTCATTTTCAACAAGGAGACGGCCAACACTGGTGAGTGAATAGCCGTCTCCTTCTTGTTTGTGGTAATTGAAAAGGCCAAAATCAACTAAAACTCGCATTAAAATAGGGATAAAGGTAGTTTTTGAAGGATTCAAATTTGGTAAAGCGGCAATAAGGTCAGAAAGAGACATGATTGGATTGGCGTTTTTGTGAAGGATATCAGGAATTCCTAATTGAATTGCGCATTTTATACATGAAGGACGCAAATAACTCAAAATGTAATCCCAACTTTGTGCTTCAGCCTCTATTAACTGATTAGCACATATGTTGTTGTTATTGAGCATTGTGTCAATTAATTAATTAATAGCAAGACTTTCATAAGCAATACTGCCTTAATTAATTGAGATGTATGAATTTGTACGTACTTATATAGAGAGTCACAGTTGCTTGGAGTTATGGGATTAATTAATGATGCAGATTTAGGTGGTACTAACTAGCATTAGGTTGAGTTGCATAGCCATTAATAGCAAGTATTAAAATGTTAAATTACACATTTATCCCTATTAATTTATTTTTAAATCTTTTTTTATTGAAAATTTTACATAACTATTCTATTTTCTGAACTATTTTTGTTTCTTATTTCTTTTTGTATACGAACAACTTTTTATTTGTTTTCATTTTGAAATCAAAATATAAATATTTTATTAATATTATGAATTGGAATGTATAATTTTGACAACGCATATACTAATTATATATTAGCACTATATATTACTCAATATATTCCACATATTTAATTTTCATGTATTATTTTTTTATTTAGAATGTGAATTTATATATAATTCATATAGTTGGTATACTAAAAATGTACAAACAATACATGCAGCATATTGATAGAAATTTACATTATATAAAATAGGATAGTATAATGTACTTAATATTAATAATATTTTAATTTTATAAGCTTTAAATATTAAAAAATAGAGAAAAAAAAACAAACAGAATTCCTACTTAAGTATAGAGAAAATTTATTTCTTTATTTTTTTTAGAGAGAATTTATACTATTTGCTTGCTTATTTATTTGTAAATAATATATATTAATTTATATTAAATTCAATATTCAATATTTAATAATTCATGTAATGAAATCTCTACACAACTAAATAATACCCACATAACTAAAACTTGCATAACTAAAACCTGCATAACTAAATCCTGCATAACTAATACCTGCATAACTAAATCCTGCATAGCTAATACCTGCATAACTAAACCCTGCATAACTAATACATGCATCACTCTAACCAGTAACCAAACAGCCCCTAAGATAGTTGTTTATTTTAATGGATATAATAAATATTAGCTCGCTAAACATTTTTGGAATTAAGAAATAAAAATTAGTTTACTGTATTGTAATTTGTACATAACTAAACCATGCATAACTAATACCTATATAATTAAACTCTGCATCACTAAACCCTGCATAATTAATACCTGCATAACTAAACCCTATATAGCTAATACCTGCATAACTAAACCTTGCATAGCTAATACCTGCATAACTAAACCCTGCATAATTAATACCTGTATAACTCTAACCAGTAACCAAACGGCTCCTAAATACGTAAAAAATAATACAAATTATAATAATTAATAATTATAAAACATATAAAAATAATTTAGTCAAAGAAAAACTTAATTTACTTTCAAAATTTCAATTGTGCTACATAAATTGAGACTGAAGGAATATTATTTTTCAATATAATACCAAGTAAAACATCTTCTTTTTTTTCTTCTTCTTTACAGTTTTGCACGGTTGAAAAACAGTTTTTAAAAAGGATAATCTTTCGTAAAAAGTTTTTCAATTTTTTTGAAATACAAGTCAACTGAATAATTTTTTAAAATTATTTAAAATAAATCAGATAAGAGAATTGGTGGTTTCATTTGTCGTTTGTGGATAAGGGCCCACTTGAGTCCTCGTAAGCAAAACTGATTTTGTCTTATCTTCAGGCAGTTACTAACATTCGAAAAGAAAAAAAAATGCATCCAATTTTATTTTTTTTAATATTTAAATTATCTTCAAAAAAATTATTTGAAACTTATCCATAATTTCAGGAGATAATATCCTAAATGGTCACTCAACTTAAATGTTTTATCTTAGAAAGTCACTCAACTAAGGGTTTTTATCTTAGAAAGTCACTCAACTTTATTTTATAACTCAAAAGTCACTCAAGTATAGATTTTTCACTTAGAAAGTTACTCAATTATATATTTTTTTTCACTTAGAAAGTCACTCAACTTTGTTTTATAACTCAAAAGTCACTCAACTATTGATATTTCATTTTAAAAGTCACCCAATCAATTTAAATAATTTTTTCATTAAATTTTGTGGAAATAAATATTTTATTTTAAGCTAGATTTTTAAGAAACCAAAAAAAAAATACCCATTTAAATCATTTTATTGATTCAACCCACGAAAGTTTTATGAGTCAAATATATATTTACCACCAAAATTACGATAAAATCGCAAAGTCATATTATGATTTTATAATAATTTTATAACTTATTATATATACTATATTATGATGTCAAAACTGATATTGGCATAATATTATGCTATGTTTCCAGTTTAATAGTTATAAAAATGAAATAAATTAGCGGCAAACTAACGGAGTGAACAAAATAAAATCATAAAGTCGTATTATGATTTTATAACTTATATTTTATTTTATGATGTCAAAATTGATATTGGCATAATATTCTGCTATGCTTCCGGTTTAATTTTTATAAAAATGTAATAAATTAACACATTAAACTAGATTAAATTTGATCTATTAAAAATATATTTATGTGATGTACATCTATCTTAGCAGGATACCAAAATTGTTTAAATGGGTAGCTTTTTATTTCTTAAGAATTTCGCTTAAAATCAATTTTTATTTTAATAAAATTTAATTAAAAAATCATTTAAATTAATTGAGTGACTTTCTAAGTGAAATATCAATAGTTGAATGACTTTTGAGTTATAAAACAAAGGTGAGTGACTTTCTAAGATAAGAACCCTTAGTTGAGTGACTTTCTAAGATAAGAACCCTTAGTTGAGTGACTTTCTAAGTGAAAAATCTATAGTTGAATGACTTTTGAGTTATAAAACAAAGTTGAGTGACTTTCTAAGATAAAAACTCTTAGTTGAGTGACTTTCTAAGATAAAAACTCTTAGTTGAGTGACCATTTGAGATATTATCTCATATTTTCAGTAGCCGGTTGGTGAATATTTAATTTTTTCCCAATTTAATTTAAGTGTCTAATTTATTTTAATTTGTCTTCCAAAAAAAATGTCTCTTATATATTTATTAAATTATTTAATTTTGATATTGTACATGATGAGTATAAGATCACATTGACAAAATTTAAAGGGCTAAACTCATATTTAATTTTAAACTATAAGATTTAAAGTCTTATTTTACTTTCTCTGTTCACTTTTATTTGTCGATAATTTAAAAAATATATTTTAACTTTTACTTGTCACTTTTAATATATTAAAAAAATATTTTAAAGAAAATCACGTTTTACCCTTAGCATTAATTACCATAAACTATTTTTCAAGACTTAATATTAAAAAATCAATTAATAGGAATAATGTAATAAAATAATTATGTCAATCGTTAATTTTAATGGTTGTGCCAATTCAAATGTGATAGATAAAAATGAATGTAAAGAGTTTCAGAGTGTATTTTAAATTTCATATTCAATCCAATTAAGATTATTAAATTAAAACGTAAAGAGTAATTAAATTGTAGTTTAAAAAAAATGAATGTTTAAAGTGAAGTTAAAAGAAGCGTATAGATATAAATTGTGCTTGAACATCATTTTTGTCAACAAGCCATGCCCACTATCAAAGGTAGCAAGTATTTTACTTAAATCAATGAGCATTTATTATTTTTGAAATACTCCTTTCGTCCAATAATATTTATTCACTATACTATTTTGGTATGTCCAACAATATTTGTCCACTTTATGAAATTAATGGATAATTTTACACTTAGTTCCTAATTTACCTTTATCATTAATTATAGTCATCTCCCTATTATAATTTTCAATATATCGTATTTATTATATTCAAAGGGTAATATAGTAAAATCACCCTTCTATTTATTGTTTCTTAAAGGGTATGTCAAGTCAATAGTGGACAAATATTGTTGGACAGAAGGAGTAAATTTTTTGTAGTATATGAATAGAGAGGAAATCTAGAAAGGAAAATTCAATGATTCATATAAATTTTTAAGTGTATATTATCACAAACAAATTCAACGATCGACTAATAATCTAGTCATACAGAAAGACGTAACTATTATGCCATTTTTGATGAATCACTGTATAGTTCTACGATTTCATCGATTAAAAAGTTATCAAATGAATTGTGTTTATGATTGAAACAATAAAAAAGAAAATATCGTAAAAAAATTATCTACATGCACGATTTTAACAAATCATATCAGTCTGTCATGATTAAATAATTTAATAAAATACATACATACATATACATATATATATATATATATCTATACATTGAACATTGGTAAAATTTTACTAGCAGATCAGCAAGTGAAATAATTTCCTCTAATTCAAGTTTTTTTTTGAAGTTTTTAATTTGAGTTTTAATTATAAGATCAACTTTAATGGAAAGTATTTTACATTTAAGGTAAAAATAAATAATATGTGAATTCTAATTTAATCGAAAGAATAATCAAATGTGGAAAAAAAATAACTAGCTAGGGCCCACGGGACAGACCATTATTCTGGTGACTGTTACTAGCAGACAGCAATATTATATTTTTAGTATTGTATCCTAAATTATTTACCCACCTTATTATTCGACTGAAAATTATTTGTACCTCTTAATTTATTTTAAAAAATCTAACTGTCTTAACTATTAATTTTTTTTACTTTGTACTAATTAATTTTGTTAAATGTCTAAAATATAGATTAAAAAACTAGCAAGGGCCCACCGATCAGGTCACACACTCGTACATACATATACATATTTAATTCATATAATATTAAAATAACATTAATAAAAATATATAGATTAAATTTTGTGATAAATTCATATAAAGATTATTTTATTTATAGTTTTGGTGAGCTTAAATAAAATCTGTAAATACTCAGGGTAAAGAAGAGATAATATCTAATGTTCATGATTGAGATTATAAATGATTTTCACTTCTTATTATTAGCATGTTTAAAAAACATCATCTTTATATTTAAAAATAATAATAATTTTTTATTACTATACACCTAGGAAAATTTGTATGCTCATTTAAATGTCATTACCTTGAAGCTTACATTTATTTAATGTATGTATAGGAAGTCATTTATTTGAAATTTCTTACTAATTTTCTAAAATGCTATATATTTTATATGACAAAAATGATTTATGATTAATTATATGTGTAACTAGAAAAAACTTTGAAGTTCAACCTATCTTTACACACGAATGAATAAGAAAAAACAAAGAAACAAATTTAGGATCAAACTTGAAAAAAGAAGATTTATTCTTTATTTATTGGAATTTAATTTTTTTTTTATCAATATTACCAAATCCTACATTTATTTTTTAAAATATTAGGAAGACATCTAGTCAAGTTTTGTTACTAAATTATATTATAGTCATTTTGTTTGACTATACGTCTCTTCTAAAGTGTTGTATATTTACAAAACTATTGTTAGATATTTAATATTTTAAAAATAAAATTACCAAATTTATTTTATGTATATTAGGAAGATATTTATTCAAATATTTTTTACTAATTTCCAAAAATCCATTCTATGATATATGTGTTATTAAAAAAAGTTTTGAAGTTTGCCTATTTTTACATATGAATGAATAAAAAAACAAATTTATGGTCAAACTTGAAAAAAGACGATTTAATTTTAACTGCTAGAAATTTAATATTTTTCCAAAAATAAATTACCTAATCATTCATTATTTTTCTAATTGGGAAGATATTTATCTGTGATTTTGTTACTAAATTATACCATAGTCATTTTGTTTGACTATTCGTATTTCCTAAATCTTGTACTCATATTTCACAAAAAAATAAATAAATTGTATGAATATTTGTAATTAAAAAGTTATTTGAAGTTCAACTTTCCCTTATATATAAAGAATAAAAAAATAAAATAAAATAAAGGACTAGCCTTCAAAAAAAAGATTTTATTTTTACTGTCCAAATTTAATAAAAAAAATTTGTTGATAAATCACCAAATCTTATATTTATTTTTCAGTATAGAAGGGCAATTAGTTGGATTTTGTTACTAAATTGTATTATGTTCATTTACTTGACAGTACGTGTTTCCTGGAGTGTTGAGTATTTTACAAAAATTATTGTTTAAAACTTATATTTTTTAATCAAATTGCCGAATCTTACATTTATTTTATGTATTAGGAGGATATCGATTCAAAATTTGTAAGTACTATTTTCCTAAAATGCTATATATTTTTTTTGTATATAAAAAAACACTCTATTATATATGTGTAATTAAAAAATAACAACTTGAAGTTCAACTTTCTTTTACATATGAATGAATAAGAAAAAAACAAAGAAATTTAGGATCGGACTTCAAAAAAGAAAAATTATTTTTTACTGCTGGAAATTCAATATATCTTTAAATAAATTGCGGAATTATACATTAATTTTTTGTACTAGAAAACATTTTTTCGAGGTTGTTACTAAATTATATTATAGTTATATTGTATTGTTTGACTATGCGTATTTCCTGAAATGTTGTACGTATATTTTACAATATTAATTTATTTTTCACTTTATCACATATGTATAATTAAAATAAATTTCTAAAGTTTAATCTTCTTTGGCATGTAAATGAATAAGAAAAAGCCTATATACAATTAAACGACCAGGGTTGAAAAAATATATGTAATTCATAATTGGACAACATTTATCAATACAGTTAGGGCCGTTTGGTTACCGTATAAGAGGCATTTTATTCATGTATAAAAACCTGTATTAATTTTTACCATGTTTGGTAAAAGATTTGTATTAGGTAGAAAAGTCGACATGACTTGTACCATGTTTGGTTGATAGGTTTTAAAATATTGTATAAAAGTTATTCACGTATTAATTTTATACGGTGTTTGGTTGCATTTTTTGTAATCCTACATAATTAATACCTACATAACTTATGAGGGAATCTATGTATAAGTTATGCAGGATAGAAGGTGGAATAAGTTATGTGGGTATTAGTTATACATGTATTAAAATGTTAAATTACACATTTATCCCTATTAATTTATTTTTAAATCTTTTTTTATTGAAAATTTTACATAACTATTCTATTTTCTGAACTATTTTTGTTTCTTATTTCTTTTTGTATACGAACAACTTTTTATTTGTTTTCATTTTGAAATCAAAATATAAATATTTTATTAATATTATGAATTGGAATGTATAATTTTGACAACGCATATACTAATTATATATTAGCACTATATATTACTCAATATATTCCACATATTTAATTTTCATGTATTATTTTTTTATTTAGAATGTGAATTTATATATAATTCATATAGTTGGTATACTAAAAATGTACAAACAATACATGCAGCATATTGATAGAAATTTACATTATATAAAATAGGATAGTATAATGTACTTAATATTAATAATATTTTAATTTTATAAGCTTTAAATATTAAAAAATAGAGAAAAAAAAACAAACAGAATTCCTACTTAAGTATAGAGAAAATTTATTTCTTTATTTTTTTTAGAGAGAATTTATACTATTTGCTTGCTTATTTATTTGTAAATAATATATATTAATTTATATTAAATTCAATATTCAATATTTAATAATTCATGTAATGAAATCTCTACACAACTAAATAATACCCACATAACTAAAACTTGCATAACTAAAACCTGCATAACTAAATCCTGCATAACTAATACCTGCATAACTAAATCCTGCATAGCTAATACCTGCATAACTAAACCCTGCATAACTAATACATGCATCACTCTAACCAGTAACCAAACAGCCCCTAAGATAGTTGTTTATTTTAATGGATATAATAAATATTAGCTCGCTAAACATTTTTGGAATTAAGAAATAAAAATTAGTTTACTGTATTGTAATTTGTACATAACTAAACCATGCATAACTAATACCTATATAATTAAACTCTGCATCACTAAACCCTGCATAATTAATACCTGCATAACTAAACCCTATATAGCTAATACCTGCATAACTAAACCTTGCATAGCTAATACCTGCATAACTAAACCCTGCATAATTAATACCTGTATAACTCTAACCAGTAACCAAACGGCTCCTAAATACGTAAAAAATAATACAAATTATAATAATTAATAATTATAAAACATATAAAAATAATTTAGTCAAAGAAAAACTTAATTTACTTTCAAAATTTCAATTGTGCTACATAAATTGAGACTGAAGGAATATTATTTTTCAATATAATACCAAGTAAAACATCTTCTTTTTTTTCTTCTTCTTTACAGTTTTGCACGGTTGAAAAACAGTTTTTAAAAAGGATAATCTTTCGTAAAAAGTTTTTCAATTTTTTTGAAATACAAGTCAACTGAATAATTTTTTAAAATTATTTAAAATAAATCAGATAAGAGAATTGGTGGTTTCATTTGTCGTTTGTGGATAAGGGCCCACTTGAGTCCTCGTAAGCAAAACTGATTTTGTCTTATCTTCAGGCAGTTACTAACATTCGAAAAGAAAAAAAAATGCATCCAATTTTATTTTTTTTAATATTTAAATTATCTTCAAAAAAATTATTTGAAACTTATCCATAATTTCAGGAGATAATATCCTAAATGGTCACTCAACTTAAATGTTTTATCTTAGAAAGTCACTCAACTAAGGGTTTTTATCTTAGAAAGTCACTCAACTTTATTTTATAACTCAAAAGTCACTCAAGTATAGATTTTTCACTTAGAAAGTTACTCAATTATATATTTTTTTTCACTTAGAAAGTCACTCAACTTTGTTTTATAACTCAAAAGTCACTCAACTATTGATATTTCATTTTAAAAGTCACCCAATCAATTTAAATAATTTTTTCATTAAATTTTGTGGAAATAAATATTTTATTTTAAGCTAGATTTTTAAGAAACCAAAAAAAAAATACCCATTTAAATCATTTTATTGATTCAACCCACGAAAGTTTTATGAGTCAAATATATATTTACCACCAAAATTACGATAAAATCGCAAAGTCATATTATGATTTTATAATAATTTTATAACTTATTATATATACTATATTATGATGTCAAAACTGATATTGGCATAATATTATGCTATGTTTCCAGTTTAATAGTTATAAAAATGAAATAAATTAGCGGCAAACTAACGGAGTGAACAAAATAAAATCATAAAGTCGTATTATGATTTTATAACTTATATTTTATTTTATGATGTCAAAATTGATATTGGCATAATATTCTGCTATGCTTCCGGTTTAATTTTTATAAAAATATAATAAATTAACACATTAAACTAGATTAAATTTGATCTATTAAAAATATATTTATGTGATGTACATCTATCTTAGCAGGATACCAAAATTGTTTAAATGGGTAACTTTTTATTTCTTAAGAATTTCGCTTAAAATCAATTAAATTAATTGAGTGACTTTCTAAGTGAAATATCAATAGTTGAATAACTTTTGAGTTATAAAATAAAGGTGAGTGACTTTCTAAGATAAGAACCCTTAGTTGAGTGACTTTCTAAGTGAAAAATCTATAGTTGAGTGACTTTCTAAGTGAAAAATCTATAGTTGAATGACTTTTGAGTTATAAAACAAAGTTGAGTGACTTTCTAAGATAAAAACTCTTAGTTGAGTGACTTTCTAAGTGAAAAACTCTTAGTTGAGTGACCATTTGAGATATTATTTCATATTTTCAGTAGCCGGTTGGTGAATATTTAATTTTTTCCCAATTTAATTTAAGTGTCTAATTTATTTTAATTTGTCTTCCAAAAAAAATATCTCTTATATATTTATTAAACTATTTAATTTTGATATTGTACATGATGAGTATAAGATCACATTGACAAAGTTTAAAGGGCTAAACTAAAACCTGCATAACTAATACCCACATAACTAAAACCTGCATAACTAAACCCTGCATAACTAATACCTGCATAGCTAATACCTGCATAGCTAATACCTGCATAACTAAACCCTGCATAACTAATACCTGCATAACTAATACCAGTAACCAAACAGCCCCTTAGTTTAAAGCCCATCAATATGTAATAGAAAGTCAATGAGAATAATCATGGCAAAGGAAAAATAGATATTTTATAGGGAATAAGGCACAAGTACCCCTATATTTTTACCACCCCTAAAATCATTTTATTTTGTAATTTTGTATACTTTAATATCTTAACCTTTTGTTTTGATATAAATATGAGACATACCCGAATTTAGGCCGAACTGAATTGTTATTATTATTATTATATATATATATAATCTTTATAAATATCTGAATGTGAATCTAAATATTTTTGTGTTTTAATATAATTATAATAAAAATTCAAATAATTAAATACTAAATCCGTTTATAATATAAATTGCTAGTAAATATTTGCTCTAGGGAATGCATTGTGTTTGGCACATAGTACATTAGTGCTTCGTATACTTTTTACTTTAGAAAAATTGAAGGAGTAAGAGTAACGTAACAACTCCAAACATCTTTTTTTTTTTTTACGTAAATGATAAAAGTAAAAATTTGATTACAAGAAGTGATTGTTCTTGCCAAAGCTATTTCAAAACAATCTTTATTGAAAGCAGTAAATATATACAATTTAAGGGGAAGGGTAATATAGTGATAATTGAGGTTGACATTCGTCAGAAGGAGCTAAGTGCTTGTCAAATTTTGCCAGTTAATCATGTTGCCTAAAACACATATAATGTGTGACATAGGGAAAACATGTATTGTTTAAGGATAAATTTCAATTAAAGACCTCAATCCAAGAGAGGTTATTATTTTGTATTCACTAAAACCAGCCTCCACGAAGAGTTTTTCCCATTCCTTCTCACTTCTCTCTTTAGAAGTATGAGTAATCCTCATTAATAAGTCCATCAAGTGTTGTGATTGAACAAGTTGCTCATTGCTACAATTAGTAGCCATTACTATGTTTATGAGTATCACTTTTCCTCCATTTTCTTTACTTGGAATTGACTCTTTGCATTTCTTCAATAACTTCACACAATTCTGATCACTCCAATTGTGCAAAATCCACTATTCCACCATGAAATAACAATTAATTAACTAATAAATAGTTAGGAATATTTACATTATAGTAGTAACACCACAAATTCTTAATTTTTTCTTACATTAAAGTAACTGAATTTTACTCGCTATAATAGTTACTCCTTCTGTCCCTAATTACTTTTCCAATTTTCCTTTTTAATTTGTCCCTTTTTTCTTGTCCATTTTGAGTTTTGACTAATCAAGAAAGGACAATTTTTTTTACCTATTATACCCTCAATTAATTAATTTTGAAAAAAGTAGAACTTCTTAAATATCTTAAATTTTTAATTCATCCACTTCATAATTAATATGTGTAAAATGGTAAACTCACTATGTCAATCATTGTTTTCTTAATAGGTGTCAATTTAAAAGTGAACAAGTAATTAGGGACATAGGAAGTATGTCGCAAAACTTTACCTACTTATAACAATGAATTCATCAAATTTAGTCATTATGATGACAAATTAAAACCAAAAAACTAAAACGGTGTTATAGTAAATAAATGAGTTAAACTCCTTAGATATTCATCTATGTTTGGAAATTTATCTGATAATATCACTTTTGTTTCTTTTAGGACTACAATATCACCCAACAACTTTTGTTTTCCTCAAAATATACTCCTCTCTTCTAATGGAATGACATGTCACATTATTCTTCTTTCTTTTTTTTTAACAATACAATAAAAGCATTTATCACATTCTTGAATTTTACAAAAGGTAATGAAATAATCCGTACCTTGAGTAAGATTGCATTAGCATGAGGAATTTTATCAAACATACTCCCAGCAACAAACTCCAAGTTTCCAGTTCCCTTTCGATCACCTATGACAAGAGGGAGATCAAGCACAATGCATTTCAAGCTCCAACAATAGCCATTGCCATTGTGCCGGTGCCGCCTCCAACGTCCACCAACGAGGTCAAGCCCTCAAAAACACCCACACAACAATCAGAAATCAACAAACTAGAGATCAATCTCGAATCACTAGCCACAGCATCATCAAAAACACCACTGAACTCTGGCTCTTCAGCGCAATAATCCCAAAGGGATTTCCCGTGTGCCGTTTCAAAGGCAGTGGGGAGATCGTTCCGTAACCAATCGCTCACGGAATTAGTTATTTTCAGTATAACTGGATGTTGGAAGAGAATGAAATGTGCCCTCTTGTTAGAGGGGTCATTTTCAACAAGGAGACGACCAACACTGGTGAGTGAATAGCCGTCTCCTTGTTGTTGGTGGTGGTTGAAAAGGCCAAAATCAACTAAAACTCGCATTAAAATCGGGATAAAGGTTGTTTTTGAAGGATTCGAATTTGACAAAGCAGCAATAATTAAGGTCAGAAAGAGACAAGACTGGATTGACATTTTTGTGAAGGATATCAGGAATTTCTAATTCAATTGAACATTTTATACATGAAGGACGCAAATAGCTCAAAATGTAATCCCAACTTTGAGATTCAGCTACTATTAACTGATTAGAACAAATGATATTGTTATTGAGCATTGTGTCAATTAATTACTTAATAGCAAGAGTTAATTAATTAAGATGTATGAATTAGTACGTACTTTTATAGAGAGTCCCCGTTGCTTGGGGTTAAGGGATTAATTAATGATGCAAATTTAGGAGGTACTAACTAGGATTAGGTTGAGTTGCATGCACATTAATAACAAGTACTAGGGATGTGAAATCAAATCAATCCCACCCAATTCATCCAACGGATTATTGACCGACCCATTCATTAACTCGCCTATTTATTAGCTCACCTATTCAAATCCATGAAAAATTGGATTGATATGTAACTCGAATTGACTCATGAGAAATCTTGTCAAAATATTTTAATAAAAATTATCTTTTTTTTCAATATGATATGTTATATTATAGCCATACTAAAGAAAATAATAATTGTATTAAGTACTAAAATAGTTTAAAAGAATAAATAAGACAATTAAGCTTCGTAAAAGTTGGGTTGGGTTGAGTCTTTTGACTCGTTATATCACTCATTACCTAATTCGTTTTGACCAAGCAAATTTGGGTTGGATTGGATTTGATCTGATTGTTGTATTAACTCATTATGACCCGTCCAAATTTGACTCAACCTGTCCAATTGCCACCCCCAACAAGTACAAACCCAACCTATAGAATACTCTCTCTGTTTCAAATTAATAGACATTTTAGTTAAAAGAAAAAAAATTGTTCTAAATCATATAATACAGGGTATATTTGGACTTTTTCCCCTATTAAAATAACTTCATAAATGATAGTTGCTGATTTTTATTTTAAAAGTAAAAAAAAAAAAAAAAAACTATTCCACTTATAGTTTAAAAAAATGAAGTTAAATTACAATTTATAATATTATAGTCTAACTTTAATTATACCGAAAGGAACTAGCTAAGTGAAAATTTTATACATGTAATTTGTACTTACTACTTAATTTACAGTTCATCAATATGTAAAAAAAGTCAATGAGATTAATAATGACAAAGGAAAAATAGACATTTTATAGGATAAAATAGGGAAAATGTCAACTCTCTGAAGTTTGGGGGTATTTGCTTTTTAAATAAAAGTTGAGAGGGAAAAATGATTTTTATCCATTTGTATTGGATTAAAAAATTTAATTTTAAATTTCTAAATATTTTATATTAGAAAAGATTTCAGAATAAATAATTAGTTAATTGAAGTCCTGCATGTTAGAAATTAATAAACTTAAATAATTATTTTCAGTGTCATTTTTAAGGTCTTCGTGCTTATAATATGTAAGAATAATAATACAAATATATTGTATGGACGGCTCAAAGATTGAGCATCTAATATTCAAGGCAACTTTGAATTTATTCTACCAAGAGGATTTGGTACTACTACTAGTATTAAGCTATTTTTTCCTCTTTTTTTTTTTTTATACTTTCAGTATTTCAAAAATAATTTTTTATTTATTATTTTTAACATATAAAAAAATTACTTATTTTTTATTTTTAATATTAATTATTTATTTTTGAAATTATTTTTTAAAATTTAATATTAAACATTAATTAATAAAAATAATTATATCAACCATTAATTTTTTTAATAAATACGTCAAATCTAAATATAATTGATAAAAATGAACGTAAAAAGTATTTGATTTCAAGTTAATCAAGTTGACTTTGGGAGGTTCTATAAAGATACCAACACATACATAGCCCCCTAAAATGGGTAACTATGTATTAGTACTCCTATTACTTTGACATTACAATTTGCAACTTGGATGGGTTTCTATTGCAATTTGCACATTCCAACTGTGTATTCCTTCATTCATTTTAATTTGTCTCGTATATTAAGAATAATTGTTCAAATTTATTTGTTCACTTAGAAAATTATGAGATTAATTATTATTTTATAACTATTTTATTCTTGTTATTAATATCATTTATTTTCAATATTTAGATGACTTATAATTAACAATGATGATAAAATTAAATTATTTTTAAGAAGTGTACATGTCAAGTTAACATAGACAACTAAAGAAGAACTAAGGAAGTACTAATTATTCCTTATGTTCATTTTTTCTTGTCCAGTATTCCAAAAATAGATTTACAGTTTTACTTGTTACTTTTAACCTATAAAAAAAAATGTTTTAAAAATTTCATATTTTATCCTTAACATTAATTACTTATTTCCCAAATTATTTCCAATACCTAATACTAAACATCAATAACAAAGATAATGTTTTAAACTATTCATTTTACCCAACTAATAACTCTGAAATCATTGTCCTAAAATTTCATATTCATGAAATTTAAATTCTGAATTAGTCTCTAATTCAGATTGGCCATTAATTTACTATTAATCTCCCTTAGTATATGTATGGCCATGCGGCATGCCCAACATATATCGTTGTTAGAATTAGGATCAGGTATTTAATCTCCTCGCTTAGATATATAATTTTCTCTTACTCTTGAAAAGTTACTTAGATAAAAATTACTTTTCAAGGTATGTCATATTTAGTTATAAAAAGAATCTAACAGAAAATCGAATTTCTTTTGGCAAAAACCAATTTAGATGATTTGGTTAGATTTTAATATTAAAAAAATAATTTAATTTTCTTTAAGTAAAAATTAACTCAAACCAAATTATAAACACCCTAATTGTTGTGATTTGAAGTGAATGTATCATAAAATGGTTTGAAATCAATCTTTCTAATTAAGGCCCAAATGATCTCAGCCCAGCCCATGTCCTTTGTAATCAGGGACCCATCTCATGATTTCAAAATTATAAATAGAAACTATAGAAAAATAAATATATTTCAAATAATGAATACGCATGATTTCAAATTTTATTTAACCACTTACATTTTAATTTACTCATAAATTTATAACTATTTACGTAGTCATAAAACGTATCGACTCAAGGGCAAATATATCATTTTGTCTTGTTCGTAAAATAAAATATGCTTTTTACGGGATATGTATAAATCAGAAATAAAAACTAGTATATATTTTCTTCTTCTACTTTTACTTGTTTATTTTGAACTTTACACGTCATTTAAAAAATAATGATTGATGTAAGTATTTTATCATAATACTCATATTAATTAATTGATATTTAGTATTAATTCTTGAAAAATGATTTGGAGAAGAAAGATTTAATGCTAACCTAAAACATGGATTTTTTTTTTGTTGATCTTTTTTTGATATGTTAAAGTGACAATTGAAAGTAAAAATTCTATTATTGAAATAATGAACAAGTAAAATTGAACGGAGAGAGTAATAATAATATTCGATGGGGGACTCCCATGACCCTTAGAGTAGTTTCTTGTCACGTACTAGGTCAGTGGGAGTGATTTGTAGAAAAATAAAAAAAAATTTAAACATCTTATTTATTATTGGAGAAAGAATCGTTATTCTTTTCTTCTTGGTTATATACTAACTTTTAGGGTTATTAGAATGAGTTTTTAAAAATATGATAAGTCTAATTCATCTAAATCGAGATGATTCTAACTCAACTTAATTTGACTCATTTAATCAATTCAAGTTATTAAAGTTGAGCTGACTTTTTCAAAAAAATATGGAGTAATAACTCTTCACAGCAACAAATATCTTTTTTATTTTTACTAAAGGAGATGTTTTATTTATTTACGTAAAAGGAGAAGTGAGAACACAATTACAAGAAGTGATTGTTATTGACAAAGCTATTCCAGAGCAATTGATCTTTATTGTAAGCAATAAATATATAATTCGAACCGGAAAAATAATAATAATATAGTAATAATTAAGGTTGACATTCTTGGGAAGGAAATTTTGCCAATAAATCATGTTTGCCTAAACACATATAGTCATGTGTGACATAGGGAAAACATGTATTGTTTAAGGATAAACTTCAATTAAGGAAATCTAGTATTCTAAGTGTACTTTACTATTGTTGAGTGGTTCACTGCCATCGTGGTTTTAGGTACCAATACACCGGTGAGTAAGATCGTTCTATCATTAGAAGATATATTCCATTAACCTCGGGTACTTGAGGGGAATAATTTCCTTAAGACACAATGTACATTCAGTGGACTCGATTTTCTTCTTTGAGAAAAAAATATTTTGTATATTATTTCTAATTTGTTTCAGATTCTATTTTCTTTACTGGTTCTAAGTTTCTAGCTTTGAAAAATACACTTTAAACTTTGTTGTTTCTTACCAAGTTCTTCAAAGTTATTGTTTTAAATATCTTATCCAAAGTACAGGTTGAACAACATTTTCAACAAAGAGACGACCAATACTTGTGAGTGAATAGCGCTCTTCTTGTTGTTGGTGGTAATTGAAAAGGCCAAAATCAACTAAAACTCGCATTAACATCGGGATAAAGGTTGTTTTTGAAGGATTCGAATTTGACAAAGCGGCAATAATTAAGGTCAGAAAGAGACATGATTGGATTGACATTTTTGTGAAGGATATCAGGAATTTCTAATTGAATTGCGCATTTTATACATGAAGGACGCAAATAACTCAAAATGTAATCCCAACTTTGAGATTCAGCTTCTATTAGCTGATTAGCACAAATGTTGTTGTTATATATTGAGCATTATGTCGATCGACTAATTACTTTATAGCAAGAGTTTTATAAGCAACTAGTTAACATGTTCGCGCTTCGCGCGATCATGACAATTATTTTTAAGACAATCTTTTAATAAATTAACATATATCAAAAAAAAAGAAATATGATCAATACTTAAATTAAAACTTTAAAATGTTATCATAGTTGTTTCAATTTATAAGATACAATTTTTAAAATTATTTTGTGGGGGTGAAAAGGACATGTTTTATATTTTGAAAAAAAAAAAAACCAACTTAATTTATAATCCGTCCTATTCTTTTTTAAAAAGAAGGGATGCTTATTTTATTTGAGAAACTATTTAACTTAGACTTTTTTTTCATATCATTCCTCAATATGATCTATTTAACAAAAGATCATACATGTTAGGCACATAATTTTTTTAAAAAGTCTTTATTTTTTTTAAAAAAATCGTGCAAGTCAAAATATGAAAAATAACAAAAAGCATGTCAATAGTACTTCAGATTAATCTGCTACAATTAGAGAATTGTTTTAGAAATATTGCTGAGTTCATTTATTGATTCCAGTAGATATTATTAAGATGTTGAGAGTTTGAAATATAATTTCTATGTAATAACTCTGAACAATAAAATAATTTTGCAAGTGAATATTAGATTCACCAAATGTTAATTCTGAATAGAATCGCTAGACAATGATGATCAGCACATGCCATTTAAGACTTCGTTTCTTGGAAATTTATGTTATATCCTCTGTGTGATAAGAACGTGTTGCCAAGACTTGAAAGATAAATTTTTACAGATAGATCAATTATATTGTACAGGGTTGAGTGTTGATAACAAGTCCAACAGATGAAAGTAAAGGAAATAAGGATGCCTAGATGAATGTGTTGACATATTAGGAGAGAAAATATTAGGAACAAAAAAATACGGGACAAGGTGAGCGAGAAGGTGCAAGAGGTTGGCACTGACAAGTCTAATGAGAGGTAGAGATAGACCGAGGAAGAACTAGAGAAAAATGATTAGATAGGACGTACATACTTCTTTCCATGATAGGTTAATATTGTCATGACAAGTAATAGTAAACCTAAAATAGTTTATTAATTACTAATACCTAGACCTAATTCACCCCACGGCAGTTTTAAGTACTAATTTGTTTTCAGTTTTATTCTTGAATTACTTTGATTAACTTCCTTAATCTTTGATTATTTTTACTGTGCTTTCAATGGAAATGCCAAAACACCTTAGAAATAAGTCCTTAAATATGCTACAATTGGAGATTTTTTTTAGAAATATTGTTGTGTTCATTTATCGATTCCAGTCAATATATATATTAAGATGTTGAAAGTTTGAAACAAAATTTCTATTTAATAACTCTGAACTATTAAAGAATTCTGTAATGGAATATTAGATTTACTAATTATTGTTAATTTTGAATAGAGTCTCTAGGCAATGGTGTTATGTCTAGTGTCCTCTATGATAAGAACGTGTCGTCAAGACTTGAACGATAAATTTTATAATGGTTGTTAGATTAATTATATTGTACGGGATTGAGTCATGGTCTTCAAGAACTCACAAATCAAACCGTAGAGGAAATGAGGATGCCTAAATGAATGTGTGGACATACAAGGAGAGAAAATATTAGGAAGAAATTTTTTTGGAACAAGGTGGGCATGGCTTCAATGGCATAAGATGCGGAAAGCTGGATTGAGATAGTTCAAACATGTGAAGAGCATGCTATTATAATTAGTAACTAACATGCAAAATACGTTTGAAAAGTATGCCATTATAATTAGTATAGGTATTAATTATTTATTCATGCAAAAATCGTTAATTACTTTAAAGAATTATCAAATATAGTGGCAACACAAATTTGTCACTGGTTGTGTACCTATGGTACGATAAAAGTAAAGTAGGAAACATGTCTTGCCTGTAATAATTTTGATCATGATAATAATAATATAATTTTCTCCTTGAAGAAGATGTTCACCATACGGATGGTGTCATGGAATATGTGATAGTACACAAAGTTATTTGTAATCTCTAAAGAGCCATTGTGTTATTATTGAAGGAATAATATTGGGGTTGTAGTAAGTCTCAAAAGAAACTTTTTAAGTTTCGAATAAATAGAAAAGAAATATTGAGACTATAAATTATGAAAAGATTTAATATCTTCAGATTACTATAACCGAAATGTGTTTGAATTATTTGTAAGCTCTAAAGAGCCATTGTGTTTGAATTATTTGTCGACTAAAGGATGTCAACAGAATGGCGACTCCGCTGGGGATATAGAAGGAGCAACGTCGTGGTGACTCAAAAAATAATCAATTTTTAAAAGAATTTAAAAGAATAAAGAATTTTAATTTTTAAAGGAGTCGCCATCTAATTTTAGGAAAACTAGGAAACCAATTAATTAATTAAAGAAAAATAATGTCTACGAAACCAATAGATTCTAGGTAAGGGTTCAAGTTATTCCAAAGGGAAGGTATTAGGCATCCTTTGAAATCCACAATTTTGGGTCTCGACTGAATTCATTTTTTCAAATTGAGCAGGAGATAATAACAATGTACAAGTACAATAAACACAAAATATAAACAAATAATGAAGTAAAACAATAATATAAGAAATGACCTAAGTTTGCCTAACGTCAATATATACAAAACAATGAATAAAGAACATAATTCGAACTTAATTCGAATAGCTTCAATGGGAAGCAACTCCTGGTACCTGTAAAGACACTTAGTAAAAGTGTTAGTAATAAATAAATATGAATATAAATAAATGAATCAAATAATAACTTAAAAATAAAAATTCGTCTTATTAACATGAGAGACCTTGAAAATCGACGGTAATTTCTTCATCGGCCAATTCAACTTTTAATGTAATAGACATGTAAAAGACCAACTAAAGAGAAAATAATTCAAACATGGCAAAATAACAGTGAGTTCAAAACATCACAAGTCACAACCATTTGAAATCACTAAATATAGAAAATTCCAGAAACACCCAAACTCATTCCTAAATATCAACAGTAGAAGTGTGAACAACAATGAAAATAAATAAGAAAAGAAAATACAGTAACAATTAATGAAAACAAAATCAAACTTTCAAACAAAGTCACATTAATAAGAACGTTTCTATGGAGAACCTTTAGCAGCAATGACATTAACAAAAATCAATAGCAGCTTATATCATACATTAACAATAATATCTCGCTAGAAAATAGACCGATTAAATCTTTCAAAATGATTCTCTTACCAGATCTGATGGTATTGTTGAGTTGTTGTGATTATTCAAGCGAAGTGGGTTTGTTGGTCGCTGTTGTCACGAGCCTGTTGACTCGCTTAAGCTTCGAGCTCGCTGTTGTTTTGTTCCTGGTGGGTCGCTGGTTGTCTCTGGTTACTCACGAGCTCGTCGGAGCTCGGAGCTCGTCGGAGCTCGTGGGGTTTTGGTTGGGGTTTGTGGTAGCTGGGAGGACTGTTGTTTCTGGTGGGTTGAGTATGGTTTGGGGTCATTTTTGATGGGTTTTGAGTGTGGTTTGGGGTCGTTTCTGGTGGGTTTTGAGTGTCGAGCTCGCCGGCTGGAAAGGGTGGTCTCGTGGAGGTCGAAAACTGCTAGTTGGGTCTGTTGTTGGTGATCTGATGGTTTGGAGGGTCTGTTCAGTGGTTTGTGGTGGGGATTTCTGGCGTTTTCCAGTGGATTAATGGGTCAGGTTATCGGAGGAAAGTTACTGATGGTTGTTGGGAGGAGAAGGGAGGCTGTTTCAAGGTGGTTTCTGTGGGTCTGGTGGTGTTGGCCGGAAAAAATGGGAAAAACAAAAGGGGTTTTGGGTGGTGGACGCGCCGGATTCCGGCGGAACTCCGATGAGCTTATCACCGGAAAATTATGAACACTAAAAGAAATTTCTAAAGACTAAAAATCTGAAAATTACTCCTAAAATCTTATCCACCACCCCTAACTTAATGACCAATCTATTGGTTAAATGGAAAATTGAAAATCACCAATTGTACAATACCATTATCTTAAATTACTCTTATTAAAAAAACCTAACTTCATATGATTCAAAAAAAAATTAATGAGGGAAGAAGATATAAATCCCGATTTTATTCAATGGAGGATAAAATGCAACATATTATTGTTGCTAATGACTTGAATATGCTATGTTCCCTTCTCAAGTGGTTAACGGTTCATAAACGGTGTGGATTTTTTAATTTTATTTTTCATACAAAAAAATAAAAGATTTGATTTTATTACTCAATTTTTTCTACGTAAAATTAAACGACTAGAATAATAAAATTGATCTATTTCAAAATTTTAAAAAATTAAATAAAAGTTGCAAATCTAACATTTTATAAATTTCAAATTTTAAAAAATTAAACAAATTCCCTTCAATAAAGTCGTTGGATTTTAAAATTTGAAATCAAAATATGTGAGTACAGAACTTTTAATTTTATTCTCATTGCAAGAAATTCATTTCTATTAAATAAAAATAAATCTCTCCCCACACCTAATGAGTAATAACTTTAATTTTTTTCTTTTTATAATAAATTTTAGCATTTTCAACTCATAGTAGTAGTAATATGCTTCATTTTATTCTCTATTGAATAAAATCATGAATTATATCTTCTTTTCTCGTGAATTTTATTTTGAATCATTGAGGTTAAGGTTCTTTTCATAAGAGTAATTTGAAGAAAATGTAGCGGGAAGAGAGAAACAACTGAAAGTTTGGGTTAAATGTTTAATTTCGAGGCATGATTGTTTATATAAACCTAAGCTATTTGTATAAAAAATAAACAGAGCCCAAACCTGATAAGTTTTTAAATACTTAAAGGACTAAAACTGGTAAGTGAATAGTTAAGAGACTAAAATTGTAAGTGTATAGGACCAAACTTGATAACATTTTAAATAGTTAAAGGACTAAATCTAATAAATATATAGTCACGAAACTATTTTAGACCTACTCTAATAGTTCAGAGACCATTTATGACATTTTCTCTTAATGAGCAAAAGTTTCTTTGCTACTTCAATTATCGTATAATCTTGTTATTATGACTACTGTTTAGGATAATTTTTCAAGTTGTGAATAGTTTTTTTCCGTTACTTCTTCATTTTCACTATTTATTCAGTGAAATCACACTGAATATATTGTTGCTATTGTTAGTCTTACACCTAAGGAACATATTAAGAGGTGAATTCAATATTTTGAATTTTATGGATACGAAATTTCAAGTATTATTAATTGGAACATAATTTAATATATTAAAATTTGAGTTACAACAGTTGAGTTCTGCCGAATTCAAATTACACTATACACATTTGCCTCTGCATATACTAAACAAGAGAAAAAGTTTTAGTATATTTTAAAATTTTGATATACAAATCATGAATACATATGATTTCACAAATCATATCGAATTATTATAACTATTTACGTAGTCATGAAACATACCAACTTACATTTCAAGTTTTTTTTTTTGTTATCTTGATCGTAAAATAATATGCTTGTAAAATCGAAAACAAAATACTTATATAATTCAATAATATTCAATAGGGCACTCCTAGGGCAGTTTCTACCACGTATTTAGCTAGGGAAATAGGTTAATTTGTAGAAAAATCTTTTTTAGATTTATTATTGGAGAAAGATTAATCGTTATTCTTTTCTAATTCTTTGGTTATTTTATTTTACGGTATCATAATGCGTCTCTAGAAATATGATCAGTCCAATTCATTTAAATTGAGATGATTCCTAATTTGACTCGTTTGATCAATTTAAGTTATTTAATTTGAGCTGATTTGACTTAAATATGAAGCATAAAGTGATGATTCATAAGAAAACTTATCAAGAATATATTTTTAAAACAAATGCAGTATTAATTCTTCAAAATTGCAAACATCTAATTTTTGTTTTTGCTAAAGGAGATGTTTTATTTATTTCCATAAACGGAGAAGTGAAAACATGATTACAAGAAGTGATTGTTCTTGCCGAAGCTATTCCAGAACGATTAATTTATATTAAGAGCAATTAATATATATAGTTTGAATCGAAAAAGAAATAATATAATAATCATTAAGATTGACATTCTTCAGAAAGAGCTAAGTGCTTGTCAAATTTTGCCAGTAAATCATGTTGCCTATAACACATATAATGTGTGACATAGGAAAAACATGTAATATTATTTAAGGATAAACTTCCATTAGAGACCTTAAACCAAGAGAGGTTATTATTTTGTATTCACTAAAACCAGCATCTAAGAATATGATAGAAGTAGTAAGAAGATGGACGACTTTCTGTCCAGAATTGAGCATATATCGTCGGGGTTTAGGTCAGTTCTAACAATTTACTTCCATAACATAGGCTCAGAGATGGGATGGAAAGTCTTTCGTGAGAAGAGATGGTAGGCTTGATACAGATACAACTGCTTATCGGGAAAGGGTCCTCCCCTCTTCTTCCAGGGTTTGAATTTGGTTAAGGAGCTGTTGAATGCGTTGTTCCACCAGCTCCGGTCAACAACCAACTAAATCTATACTTCTTCACTACTCGTACAAGCTTGACGGAGAACTTCTCTTTTTAATACGCTATTTCAAGTGAGAATTCCAGTTCCGCTTGTTCCCGGCTATTGCATCTTCCCTGCCACACTGCTTCAACAACAGCTTCTTAGCGACAGCCCTCCCCCTCCACACCCACAGCATAGAGGAGCTGCTCCAACATCCGCACTACAACAAAAAAAAACGAGTTTTTCCCATTCCTTCTTACTTCTCTCTTTGGAACCATAAATAATCCTGACAAATAAGTCCATCAAGTATTGTGATTGAACAAGCTGCTCATTATTGCTTGAGGGGATGCAATTGTCTTCCATTACTATGTCTATGATGATCACTTTTCCTCCCTTTTCCTTATTCGGAATTGATTCTTGGCATTTCATCAGTATCTTCACACAATCTTCATCACTCCAATTAATTAATTTCTAATTAGTTATAAATATTTCAAAGAGGCATGTGTAAAATATTTTAGTGATTTTGTTTGTTATAATGAATAACATTACTGAAAGATATGAAATTCCAAATGTTCTGTCAGATATTATTACTCGTATATACCTTGAAAAAGATTGCGTTAGCATGAGGAATTTTATCGAGCATATTCCCAGCAACAAACTCCAAGTTTTCAGTTCCCTTTGGATCACCCATAACATGAAGGAGATCAAACACAATACATTTCAAGCTCGGAAAAGCTCCGGCAATAGCCGTTGCCACCTCCGACGTCAATCCCTCAAAAACACCCTCACAACAATCAGAAATCAACAAATTAGATATCAATCTCGAATCACTAGCCATTGCATCATCGAAAACACCACTAAACTCTGGCTCTTCAGCGCAATTATCCCAAATGAATTTCCCATGTGCCGTTTCAAAGGCATTGGGGAGATCGTTTCGTAACCAATCGTTCATCGAATCAGCTATTTTCATCTGTTGGAAGAAAATGAAGACTGACCTCTTGTTAGAGGGTTCATTTTCCACAGGTGAGTGAATAGCCGTCTCCTTCTTGTTGGTGATAATTGAAAATGCCTGATTGAACTAAAATTCGCATTAAAATCGGGATAAAGGTAGTTTTTGAAGGATTCAAATTTGGCAAAGCGGCAATAAGGTCAGAAAGAGACATAATTGGATTGACATTTTTGTAAAGGATATCAGGAATTCCTAATTCAATTGCGCATTTTATACATGAAGGACGCAGATTACTCAAATAATCCCAACTTTGAGCTTCAGCTTCTATTAGCTGATTAGCACAAATGTTGTTATTGTTGAGAATTGTGTTAATTAATTAATTAATAGCAAGAGCACGGCGTTAATTAAGATATGAATTAGTACATACTTATATAGAGTGCAATGATTAATTTATGATGCAGATTATTATGGGCTACTAGGATTAGCCATTAAAAACAAGTATCAACACTACAGTATAGAGTACTCCATTATTTGTTTTAAATTAACAGAAACTTAAGCTTTAAAAAATTATACTAAAATAATTGTTATTTTTATAAGTAATTCCACGCTTAAAGTTTATTTGTTTTCAATTACTATACCTTTTATATTTTCTTTATTTCAATATAAATAAATTTTTGACGCTTTTCTATATATTGTTCAAAATGAATGAATTTTTCAAAGTCCAAAAATGTATTATTATTTTCTCTCTTCAAAATGATCCTTCTCTTAAATGAATTTGCATCGATCATATCTCTAGTTTTGAGAAAAGTTTGGCAAGAAGCAAAAGGTTGATATTAACAAATTATTACTCTTTAATTAACATTTCAAATTAACTTTTTTAGGGATATGTCACACCCAAAAATTCATTTAGTTTGCATGGGATAATGTGGGAAAATGTTAATTCTTCAAAGTTGGGGGATGTATTTGATTTTTTAAACTAAATTTGAAGAGAAAGAAATGGTTCCCCCTGGGGCGGACCTAGAGTGAACCCCCTCGGCAAAAAATTACGTTTTATATTTAAGGTATTTTAAAAAAAAATTATGTCTATATATTGATTTTGAACTTCCTAAATATAAGATTAAAAGTCTTTCGAACCCCCTGAATTGAAATCCTGGATTCGCCACTGATTTCCCCCTATTATACAAGTTAAAATCTTAATCGATTAAAAATCCTTAATAATTCAAATAAATGAAGATTTAATAATCATATTTTAGTAGATTTTGAAGTTCCAAAAATACTAAGAAAATAATTAATGACTTTTTTTTTTCATTTGAACTTCTTTTTTAAAGGTTAAAAAGATTAACGATATTTCTCTAAGAATTATGCATTAGATATAATATAGATATACATTATTATTTGTGACACTTATTCTTTTCTTCCTAATTGTTACCTAGATATCTAAAAAATGAGGCTAATAAATCTAGGATTTAGGCTAATAATTACTACTAAAGATAGGTTATAAATTAATACTTTCAAAATATATTGAGTACTTGTCATCAATATTTGATTTTAGATCATCAAATTTGATGAGCCACGCCCACCCTACCTTTGAATTGATCATCTAATATTTATAGCAACTTTGAAAAATTCGTTAATAGTTAAAATACCTAATCAACGTTACTAGTACATATTTTCTTCGCATTAAAATAAGTGTTATTTTAGTAAAACTTATATATGTCAATTAAGAAATTAAGAAATTAAGAAATATAATATATACTTTACTAAAGTTATCCTTATTTAATAAATATTTTTTAAAAATTGAATATTATTAAGAGGATGGAATAAGGATATTATTGAAGAATATACTTTTTTTGTGTTTTGTATCCCTGGAGGTGACACTTATTTTGAGACGAATAAAATATTTTCTCTAATTATAAAATTATTGACCCAAGAGGATTTATTACTGTTACTTATCGATAGCCTATTACCATGAGGGAATAGGGATCGAGTCTATTTATATGGCATGGGTAATTAATTTATAGTTTATCAGAATGTAAAATAGTTAATGAGATTGTAAACTAAAATAACTATTATTAGTAATGAACTACAAAAATAATAAATTATTTTTTGATTTTCTAAAATAGATATTTATTTTTCATACAATAAAAAATGGACGGAGGTAGTACTATATAATTACCGTAAAAGATCGAATCTATTTTCAAGTGGTCATGTCCAAATAAATAGTCCCTAATATTATTAACTAGTGTTCTTTGACATTATATAACTTGAACGTGTTTTTATCGCACACTCCAACTTTAATAAATACTTCCTCCATTTATCTAGTATTTTAAAAATAACCAACAAAAGCCAATAGTTGATTTTCATTGACTTTGGTTCTAATATTTTAATTGATTTGATTTTTTTTTCTTTTAGGAAAAAATTGGACTTTTTGAAGTGATCCATTGTAAAATGGTTGAAATTCACATTTCAATTGAGGCCCAAAAGATCTCAGCCCATGTCCTTTCTAATCAGGGGCCCATCTTATGATTTCAAATCAAAATTACAAATAGTACGTATGATTTCACAAATCATATCGAGTTATTACAAATATTTTTATAGTCATAAGACATACCCACTTATATTCAAGATTCTTTATTTTACTCGTGAAATAAAACATGCCTGTAATCGAAAACAAAATACTTATATAATACAACAATAGTCTATAGGGCACTCCTAAAGCACTTTCTATCACGTACCTAGGTAGGTCAATAGGATTAATTTGTAGAAAAATCTTTTCAAAAATTTATTATTGGAAAAAGATTAATTGTTATTCTTTTCTTCTTTGTTATATTTTATTTTTAGGGGTATCAAAATGAATCTCTTAGAATATGATAAGTCAATTCATCTAAATTGAGTTTGTTCTTACTCAACTTATTTTGATTCCTTTTTATGGCCTATCCAAGTTATCTAAAAGTTATGCTGATTTGAAATAAACATGTAGCATAAAGTGGCCATTCATAAGAAATTTTGTCAATATTTTTTGTTAGATATCTTCTATAATATAAGTAAATAAAAAACTTCATTAATTTTAATTGGTAACTAATTAAACTATAAGAAAACAAAATAAATAAATTAAAATTTAGAATGGATTGATGGGTTGGGTTATGCCAATTATGAAACTTTTACATTGATCAATAATTAAATTATTAACGTAACTCAGTTTGATTCGTCTAAATTCAACAGAACCTGTTCATTTGACATCTTTATTAACCCGCTTATTATAAATTTACTTATTTTACTCAAATTCAGCTCAATCGCGAGTTATTCACTTTATCCTAAGAAAATCTAGGAGCTCGTCATAGGATCTAACTTTTGCTCAATAACATGCTTCTTTTCAGTCTTTCACCTATTTAATATCCGAGTTATTCACTTTATCCTAAGAAAATCTAGGAGCTCGTCATAGGATCTAACTTTTGCTCAATAACATGCTTCTTTTCAGTCTTTCACATGAACTATCCAATTCTTTACAAATAAAATATAAGCCGTTTTTACTCGAATTTGTTACTAAAAAAATATATAGTTAACAAGTCTCTATGCAACAAAATGCATGTGCACACCAAACTATCTTTGGAACAACTTTCAGTATTCTTGAATTCAAGTTTAAATTAATCGAGTTCAAGATTTCAGTATATAAAAAGAATATACAATTCGAGCTTAATTTTTTTTATATATACACTTTTTTTCCCAGAGTTTATATAAGTGTGTGTGATGAGAGAGACACAAGTAAAAAAGTGAGTTTAATTTTAGCATAAGTTACATAAATCACATAGTGTAAAGATGAAATTACTATCTATCCCTACTTTTTTTCTAATTACAATAATCCCTTAAAATTAACCCAATCCGGATACATTAATGAAAGCGCGATTACATTAATACATTAATACAGATACATTATTAAAATAAGGGATTTTCCAATTCAGATACATTAGTGAAAGCGCGGATACATTAATACATTAATACATATACATTATTAAAATAAGAGATTTCTCAATCCGGATACATTAGTGAAAGCGCGGATACATTAATACATTAATATGGATACATTATTAAAATAAGGGATTTTAGAGATTTTAAAAAGATATAGGGAAATATGGAAAATAGTTTACTTAAAGCTGTATAATTTAGTAATTTTTCCTTAATTTTATTCCTATAAAAAAAATAATAGCTTTCTATATAATAGACATAATCAGAAAAAATAATTTAGCAAAATCACCAGCTTCTAAATTAAATTAAAACCCCACTTGGAAATCAACTTTTCATAATTGTATAAAGATTAAGAATGAGAATGAACGGAGTGTGAGAATCAACAAGGAGTTTAAGAAATACCAGTAAATGATGTTATGTTAGAAGGTGTTTGGTTTGACTTTTTTTATTTTAAAAAAGTTATATTATGTTAAATGTATATTTATATATATATATAGGTTTTGTATATATTGAAGATAAATATGAGAATCTTTATCTAATATTTATATTTAAAGGAATAGTAATTTTTCTGTTACAAAAGAAAACTACTTACAAAAATTGAATTTAAGATAAGCAATAATGAATGTTTGAATTCAAATTGATGATGTACTCCAATAAATTTCACCCGAAATTCAGAGTTGATTGTCTGGATGATCATTCAACTTGTAATATATAGTTAACCATTAAAGTAATTTATTCTCCCAAAAATCATCTTATTTAGGTAAAATAAGATACTTCCCTCTGTTCAACAATACTTGTCCACTATACTATTTTAGGATGTACAACAATACTTGTCCACTTTATGAAATCAATGGATAATTTTACAGTTAGTTCTTAATTTATCTTTATCATTAATTATAGTCATCTCCCTATTACATTTTTCAATACATTGTATTTATTATATTCAAAGGGTAATATAGTAAAATCACCCTTCTATTTATTGTTTCTTAAGAAGTGTGCCAAGTCAATAGTGGACAAGTATTATTGGATAGAGGGAGTAGTAACTTTTGAAAAACAAACCAAAAAAAATTACTAATTACCACAAATTAAGTGACCGTTCAAACAATCAATTATCGATCACACAGAGAAACGTACATCTAAAATTCTCCTAAAGTTGTATGCAAATAAGTCTAATAACGGTAAAACTAGCTAGAACCTCCAACACGAAATTTTCATTGTAATTAATAGAAGCACTAAATTAAAATTCTATGTGCATGAATTAGTTTGGTGCCCCTATTAGAGCTTCACTTAAATTTGGGTTGCGTACTGCAAAGTTTATTTTGGGTGGCGCTATCAACATACTCAGGACTCGAACTCGAAACATTTGATTAATTAAGAGCGAAACAATCTCATTACTACACTACGAACCATGTTGGTACATGGATTAGGTTCTAACTAACTTTTCTAACTGCAAAAACTTTTGAGTACACTTCTTCATATGTTTGATCATCATCAAATTTTTAGTACTCATCCAATAACCAACACAAAAATAATGTTTTCATCTTTTCCACTAGCTTCTTTAATCTCTTAAAAATAGCAGCAAGCAGTTCTTTTTCTCTTCCTAATTCTCTAAACTGATTTTTTTGCTTTATACAACGGAACTAAATAACCTTATCTTCTATCAACTTCCCATAAAGTACTCTTTAGCTTTCATAAAATATATTCCAGCCAAATTTAGTAAACCACCACCTTTAATTTCTAACTTATTAAATTCTCATCTAGGATGAAATATTACTATTTTTAGCAAAGTTTCATTATACTCCAATCACTATAAATATTGGCCCCTACAAGTGACCAATACACAAACAACACATATATACATGCATTTCTCTATCAAAATAATAATGCATATGGCTTCTTTTCAAAGAATAATTAGTTGTATTTTTGTGCTTTTTCTTTTGTCCTTAGCTTTTGCATGTGAAGCTAGGGTTTTACTTGATAATAATGCAAATGATCAAGGGTTTGTTAGAGTCAATGGTGCACATTTTGAACTCAATGGATCACCTTTTCTATTCAATGGTTTCAACTCCTACTGGCTAATGCATGTTGCTGCTGAGCCTAGTGAGAGGTATAAGGTCACCGAAGTCCTCCGCGAAGCATCTTCTGCAGGGCTCTCTGTATGTCGGACTTGGGCTTTTAGTGATGGAGGCGATAGGGCATTGCAAATTTCACCTGGTGTTTATGATGAACGTGTTTTTCAGGTAGTACATTCATCTGTTTCATTTTATATGACATTGACTGACACCTTTCCATATTTGAAAACTCTTTCAACTTATGACCTCAAGTACTTTTAATAAAGGTACTTTTGGTACGTAACAAAAATCTCTTTATTTCTTGAACTTTGTATACAGTCAAACAACGTAATACTACATTATAAACTACATTATGTAGGGTTTGGATTTTGTTATATCGGAGGCTAAGAAGTATGGAGTTCGATTAATCTTGAGTTTTGTAAACAACTACAACGACTTTGGAGGGAAAGCTCAATATGCTCAATGGGCGCGAAATGCAGGAGCTCAGATAAATGGAGACGATGATTTCTACACTAATTATATTACCAAAGATTATTACAAGAATCACATTAAGGTAACAAAAACCTAGCACTCATTAATTAACACATGCTAATTTTAATTAGGCTGATGTTAATTAATTTTCATTATTAAGTACAATCGTATTGTTACTCCAATGCAGAAAGTTGTTACAAGGTTCAATACCATTACTGGAATGACATACAAAGATGATTCAACTATCATGGCATGGGAACTCATGAACGAACCCCGCAACCAAGCTGATTATTCAGGAAATACTGTTAACGTACGTATGCCTAAAATGTTTCCGGAGTTGATTTCTTAAATTATCACTCGATCAACTGACTAATAAGTAGTTATTATTTCAAAAAGTAACTTTTATTAGTTGATCGAGAAAAAAATAACAATTAGTTGATCGGGTGATCATCTGAGAATCAATCCTAAATAAGAGAGAGCCTTTCTATTATTCCCAATTACTAACATTTTGAATTTAATTTGCATAATTGATGTTTATATTTGGGTTATTTTTTATATTATTTCAGGCATGGGTTCAAGAAATGGCAAGTTTTGTGAAATCACTTGATAACAAACACTTGCTGGAAATAGGAATGGAAGGATTTTATGGTGATTCAATGCCAGAAAGGAAGTCAGTTAATCCTGGTTATCAAGTTGGAACAGACTTTATTAGTAGCCATTTAATCAAGGAGATTGATTTTGCCACTATTCATGCATACACTGATCAATGGTATATTATGCTATTCTTTCTTCATAATTCACATGCTTTTATTAATAGTACTAGATATAGGAATTCGTGTCAGCACGAATCCAATACATATTACATTTTTGTTTCAATTTATTCGATACATATGAAATCTGAAAAGTTTATGTATTTTTTTAAGTTTTTGAAATATAATGTATTTCAAAAAAATTTGTCTTCAATACTCAACATATTGTATTTTAAATTATGGGTCCAAAATTTTATAATTCAAGATTCATTCTTACCTTTGGAATAGCAAAAGTATCACGTATGGCATCATTTTTTATATAAAATATCTATTAATGTTAAAATAAAAAAATCTACACCCACACACACACATATACATCACCCATATGTTACGTTATCTAGTGACATAATACACTAGTTATCCTTAACTATTTTTTTTTTTACATATATTTTTATAACAAGAATTAATTTTTTTTATATACTGAATTATAGGTTATCTGGTCAAAGTGATGATGCTCAAATGATATTCATGAAAAGATGGATGACAAGTCATTGGCAAGACGCAAAAAACATAATGAAAAAACCATTAGTTCTAGCTGAATTTGGCAAATCAAGTAGAGATCCAGGGTACAATCAAAATATACGCGATACATTTATGAGCACGATATACAGAAACATCTATAGTTTCGCGAAAGATGGAGGAACGATGGGAGGAAGCTTAATATGGCAGCTCGTGGCACAAGGCATGGAGAATTATGACGATGGTTATTGTATCGAATTGGGAAAAAATCCATCGATTGCTGGTATTATTACAAGTCAATCTCATGCCATGACAGCTTTGGCTCATTTGGTTCAAGTTTAGGAGTTATTTTATATGTATACATTAGAGGACATGGAAGAAAATAATTATACTTTATAAGTACCATGATAAGAAATGACGTTACTTTTCAGTTTTTTTTGGGTAAATTATGAAATTTGTCTTTGTAATACTTATTGGCTAAGTATATTTAACATTCAAATAATTAATTGAAATGTATGTTTCAATCCTTTTATATGAGTATAAAAAAATGTGTGATGTATATATTTCAACTATTTTTAGAACCATATCATTTAAGTGTCTATGGAGGAAAATAATTTAGTTCCGTGAGAGATTTTAGGTACTCACGCTATTACAAAAATACCTTTTAACGGCAATAAATATGCACATTAATAAAAAGTGTTAAAGCATTTATTGACATTAATTAATTGCCATTAGATTCAATTTAGCTATAAATTTTAGGGTTATTTAGGAAGAGTGTTAATTGTCTCTAAAAAATATATATTTAGCAACAATTAAATTATTTTTTTTGATATAGTGTCAGTTTTTTAATTTTTTTTAAATGAAAGAAAAAAAAATACTAGTGTACTTTTTTTCCAAGCAATATGCAAATTGCAAACTAGGCTCCCCACCCAAAAGAGACAT
Organism: Solanum appendiculatum; assembly: GCA_018342035.1. Classification (NCBI taxonomy): domain Eukaryota; kingdom Viridiplantae; phylum Streptophyta; class Magnoliopsida; order Solanales; family Solanaceae; genus Solanum; species Solanum appendiculatum. Next base: position 179,404 of record JAGDQO010000668.1, on the reverse strand, counting down.
ATAATTTAGAACCTTTTAATTAGTTTGATCCATACCTCGTAAAAATATAAAGAAAAAAAAAATACATCTAAAAAGGGGGGCATGCATGTACCTAAGTTCCACGATCAAATTAAGAGCTTGTTTGGCATTGCTACTAAAAACTGCATAAACACTTTTTTAAAATGGCTTTTTAGAAAAGTGCTTTTGAAAAAAAATAATTTGTGTTTGGTTAATTTATTTGATAAGTGCTTTTTATAAGCAAATTGTGTTTGACTAATTTTTAAAAAAAAGTGCTTTTGAGAGTCAAATTACAATAAAGGCAACTATTAATGTACTTTTAATATTAAGATTATTTTATAGAGAAAAACTAGTTTAAACATCTCTTACAAAAAATAAATAATTTTTTTATTTTTATTAAATTAAAATATTCATATTCAAACTTTCAATAAATATTATACATTTTTTTGGAGGGTTTAAATCTTTAATTGTTGTTTTTCTTTTTTTCCCTAATCTTGCAAAAATATTGTTGTTACCTTTTTTCTAATTCTGCAAAATAATACGTAAAATAATAATAATAATACATAAACGTAAAATAAAATATAAAAATTATCATATAAAAATAAAAAATAAAATTATTAAATGAAACTTACCCAAACATATGATATATGTTAATTAAATAATAAGATATATATATGGAAGGGATATTTTAGTTTTGAAAAAAATAATTTTTTATTTCTGCTTTTTTCATGCTCTAAATGAACGAAAAAAGATGAGAATTTTTTGCAAATAGTCATTATAATAAACTTAATTATATTCGATAGCTATAATTTGCATATTTACGGGCTGTAGATATAATTTTAGCGATCTCATTTATATAATTCGTGGGTGTGTATAATTCGCGGGTGAATTTGAATAATTCGCGAGTATGTTTGTATAATTGAGCTATTTTTGTATAAACTCGAAATAACGAATTAATATAAATACAAACATCTGAACTTTAAACAGTTATACAAATTATATTATACAAAATTACATTATATAAAAGTTATACAAATTATATTATACAAACCCCAATTATACAAATGTGCGAATTATACAAACTCGAAAAACCAGTCTACGTAATTATCACTGACTGTTGATCGCGAGTGGTAATTAACTAAAACTATATTTATAATGACTAATTAACTAGTATATGTTTGCTTAACCATGGAATTTCCCCAAAAAAGAAAAAGATAACTCCCCAGCCTAAAAGAAAAACAGTCATCAATAACCGCAAACAAAATTGTGAAAATAACTACTCGCTCTGTCCTAATTTATGTAGTATAATTTTAATTTCGAGAGTCAAATAATTTACGTTTGATTATGAATTTGAGCATAAAATCTTCAAGTTATTTAAAATAAAATTTATGTATTTGAAAACTACGTAAAAAAATATTATAAATTTGGATATCGAGAAATTGAATAATATGCTTTGCTTCCTCTACCAGATCTGAAATTTGCCATGGAATCCTAGAGCTTTGCCTCGAAGCATATGAACAATTAAAAGAGAATCATATTCTAGCACAATAATATTAGTGAAACCATTACTATTACGCCATTGTAGATGAGTCAACACAGCTATGAGAACTCACAAAAAGAGATTCAGAGAAGGCTATTATTCCCGTCGTTCAACAATAGTTGTCCACTATATATACTATTTTGGGATGTCCAACAATACTAATCCACTTTATGAAATCAATAGATAATTTTACACTTAGTTCCTAATTTACTCTTATCATTAATTATAGTCATTTCTCTATTACATTTTTCAAAACATTATATTTATTATATTCAAAGGGTGATATAGTAAAATTACCCTTCTATTTATAACTTCTTAAAAAGTGTGTGCAAAATAAATAGTAGACAAGTATTGTTAGACAGAGAAATATAATGTTATTATGATCCCTGAATTAGTGTGTCCATCAATCTGCTTCCTACCATCAGAATTTAATTTCATCCAAAGGTTAGTCTGTTTATTCCATTTAACCATGATACTTCTAGCTCTGTTACGTTACGAAAGATAACGAAGAAATAATCTCTTATGATCACTTATAAATTAAATAATAAAAAATATTTTAAATTTTTTTTCAAATCTCTTATGTATAAAAATAAAAATATCTCATAGAACAGTATAAAAATATTTTTTATTTTATAAAAGATTAAAAAAAACTAAATATCCTAATGATAACGGTTATAAAAAGGTTTGACTGTTATCTATAGATATGTAAAAAGTATCAAAATGTTATGTAATCTTGTTAAACATGTCGTGTGAAAAGTTAGATTTAAAAAGTGTTGTCAAAAAGAAAATAATTTTTGAAACATATTAAAAAGGAAAGTAATACTACAAACAAATTGAAACGAAGGGAGTATATGATATCACTTATATCAAATAATACAGCAGACTTTCTGCAAAGTTGTCCATTTTACTTCCATTTACTAACTACCAATGACGTATAATCTTACCCAAATTAAAAGAGAGGAAAACTTGAGTGATTGGATTTTCATCTTTTCTGCATACACGACTACGTACATATATTATAATTTCAAATTTCAGATCTTGAATGGATAGGGAATTGTTATATGACAAGTTGATTGGAAAATTTCTATCTTAATTAGTACCTTGTTTCTTAATGAACTTTTCGTTTAATTATCTCAAGTTTTTGTTTCAACTCCTCTTAATCTAATAGCAATATGACTAAGTAATTAGTTGATGATACCAACATGGGTTGTAATGGAGTGATGGGAATTGCTTCATTTTTATTTAGAGGTCTCGAATTTGAGCCCTGCAGGGTATAGAAAAAAATCCTATTGGGAGAGTCACTCCCAAATGAGTCCTGCAGTGCATAATTCAGATTTAGTAAGAGCTCCAATACAGATTTCGAACATCGGGTGAGAAAAAAAAAATAGCTGATGATACTTATATTTGGTCGTATTAATTATTTGGCCAAGACTAGATGTTTATTCTCTTTGGAAATTAAATTAAATATATTATGCCTGTGCCTTGAACCATGGTCGGAAATCATCCCTTGTCGCCACTTACAAATTGAAAGGAGACAATGATCTTTTCAGATCTATTAAATATAATAATGAAGTTTTTTTAGTACATAAAATTAAAAACAAATTTCTCAAGATCGTATTTCTCTCATGGACAGAGCTAGGCTATCTAAAAGAAGGAAGGGGATCGTTGAAAATTATACTGTATATATAAGATTAAAATTAACTTTCATGTATATCTGATCTATATCACATAGTCGTTGAATCTCCTCGGCTTAGCATGGTTACTTCTTTATATTTTGAATCCTCTTAGTGAAAATTATGACTCCACCACTAAATACGATATTTTTTTTCATATTCCTATACGTCAAACAATAACTTGTTATTTACAAGTGGAAGTTGAGATAACTGAACACCATTATTCATTACTACAACGTACGTAGAAACTGATGCCAACTAGAGCAAAGCCTAGCCACATGGAATGCATGCATAAGCCATTTTCATAGTCATATTTCTCTTATTATATGTTGCTTGTGTCATTTGCATATTTTGTGGACTATTCAGTTAGGATATCCACTTTCTTCTGTTTCTTAATTAACCAACCATTTTTTTCAAAATGTTCACTGCATCTATCAACTTCCTAATTAGTTCATGCCCTTCCTGTTTTTCCTATCAACTTGTGGCAAATTCAGGATAACTTTAAGTTTTGTAAATATTGAATTCGTTGTATCTTTAAAATTATTGATTCATATCTAATATTTATCGAAATTTTTAATAGATTAGAATGAACTCGGTTGCGAAGCGCGCACTAGATTTGCTCCTGCACAGGCGGAGCTAGCAGAGGCTATATATTAGTCTCTTGACACATGCAATAGTAATGTTGAGTTTAGTAGCATGTGGACGTTGTAAAATAATATCAATAAAACAAATTAAAGTTATGAACAAATAATTATATATATATATATATATATATATATATAAAAGAATAAAGTACATGTTTCTGTGAATGATCAATGTGCAGGGATCAATGGTGTTATTTATCGAGGTCAAAGTGATTGGATATCGGCTGAACCTACGAAAATGAACAAATCAAAATTTAGATTTGGGAGAAAGAAATATTTGTTTAGTAATACTACTTTCCTCTTTGATTATCGTTATTATATGGAATATATATATAGTAGATATTGAATCTATCCCTTTGACTTTGTCGTGCATTTAATTACTTTGATCTCTATATTTTGAATTCTCTTAGAGAAAATTTTGGTTCCGCCTTGCTCCCAACTTCTCATGCATGTTCTCCTAAAACTCTCGAAATTATGAGCTGATCATTTTAGCATTTCTTGGCTTCAAATCATGCAGGATAAATGGAGAGGTTCTTTAATTATAATCTCTTCAACCTTCCATTGGACATTCAAGTTCCTATGAAGTTATTAAAACCAGGCACATGGAGAAGCACATTTATAAGACATCACACACATTTCATATCACCTCTTTTTCCTTTTTAAATTCTCTAATTTTTCTTATCAATTCCTTATATTACTCTTTCCTTTTTCCTCCAACTGAACTTTCATCTTCTGTCAGCTTTCCACTAAACCAAAGATAAAGAAATTTGTTTTTGCCAAATTTAGCAAACCAACTATTGGATATCAATCCTGAAAATCCTCCTAATCACTTCAACTTCATACTTTTTTCTATTTTTAGTAAGCTCTAAGAAACTACAAATAGCTCTACAAACATCTCTTGGCTACTCAAATCTCCCTTTCCATTTTCAAAACTACATACATTGTTCTAACAAATTAATTAATGGCTTATTTTAGTAGAGCAATTTGCTCATTCTTTGCCTTGCTCTGCCTCCTTCTCCTAGCTATAGTCATAGAAGCTAGGAATATAGAAAATTCTAAAAATGTGGATTTTGTTAGAACAAGAGGTGCACATTTTGTACTAAATGGATCACCTTTTCTGTTCAATGGTTTCAACTCTTATTGGCTAATGCATGTTGCTGCTGAGCCAACTGAGAGGTATAAAGTCTCTGAGGTTTTCAAGGAAGCCTCTGCTGCTAGCCTATCTGTATGCAGGACTTGGGCTTTTAGCGATGGTGGAGATGCAGCATTGCAAATTTCTCCTGGTGTCTATGATGAACGTGTTCTTCAGGTCGTTTATTAGTATTGAAGTGTGTGATCATCTCATTTAAAAGATAAAACTATTTGACAGAACAAACTTTTTGTTTACTTATTATGCCTCAAGAATTAGAGGCTTATAAGTTTCTTGTTTTATTTATTATGTAGTATATGTGACATTGTTTTATATTTATGGACTTCAATTAACGTGGATCGATTCTTTGTGATATAGGGATTGGATTTTGTGATCTCGGAAGCAAGAAAGTACGGGATACGCTTAATATTGAGCTTTGTGAATAACTACAAAGATTTTGGAGGGAGAAGTCAATATGCTCAATGGGCGAAAAACGCAGGAATTCAGAATATTAACGGTGAAGATGATTTTTATACTCATCCAGTTCTTAAAGATTATTACAAGAACCATGTTAAGAAAATAGTGACAAGGGTCAATACAATGACTAGAATAGCATACAGAGATGACTCGACAATAATGGCATGGGAACTTATGAATGAGCCTCGCTGCAATGCTGATTATTCTGGAAAAACAGTTAATGTGAGTAAAAACTAAAAGAAGCCACAATAAATCATATGTTATCGTCTTAATTATAAAGTCTCGTGTTTTTTAATGCTAACTATGAAAGTATGTGATGTTTTTCGACAGGGATGGGTGCAAGAGATGGCAAGTTTTGTGAAATCACTAGACAAAAAACACTTGTTGGAGATAGGAATGGAAGGATTTTATGGCGATTCAATGCCTGAAAAGAAGCAATTTAATCCCGGTTTTCAAGTTGGAACAGATTTCATTAGTAGCCATCTTGTTAAAGAGATTGACTTCGCTACTATACATGCATACACCGACCAATGGTAAAGAGTACTTATGAATTAGTATTATAATAGGTTAACTTTACCTTATAGTATAAACAGACTTATATATCGTCACTTTGTCAGTGCACATAACTTAAACTCGTAATATAACAGCAAACCTTTTCGGTTGACAGGTTATCTGGAAAAAGTGATGATGCACAAGCAGCATTCATGCAAAGATGGATGACAAGTCATTGGCAAGATTCAAGAACCATATTAAAGAAGCCATTAGTTCTCGCTGAATTTGGAAAGTCGAGCAAAGATCCAGGATACAATCAAAATGCAAGAGATACATTCATGAGCTTAGTTTACAGAAATGTGTACAATTTTGCCAAAGCAGGAGGGACCATGGGAGGGAGCTTAGTATGGCAGCTAGTGGCACAAGGCATGGACAATTTTGATGATGGTTACTCAATAATCTTGGCACAAAATCCTTCAACTGCAGGGCTAATTTCAGGGCAATCTCATGCCATGACAACTTTGGCTCTTTTGGTTAATAGCCCTAATTTGGGTTAGGTACATGGACATCATCCACTACGTGTTGGACATCATCCATTAGGAATGGGACATCATCGTTGAAGCATCGATGAGGTCATGGATAGGCACAATTCGATTTTAAGGTGTTAGTTTTATATTTCATAGCACTCCTATGGCCAATTTGTAACTCAACTTACAAATTTGGAACATTAGCAAAAATTAGCTAGTGTACGGTTGATTAACTTTCTGAATGTATCTTGTTACTCCAACTTGTTTAGGATTTATTAGTGTATTCTACATGTTTGTTATTGGAAATAGATTTGTTGATGAATTTGATTTCTGTTTAAATCCCAACCAAGCTAGATTTCTCCTGTTGTGTCTTGTTCTTCTCTGACACCGCGGATGTTTCACCATCATTATTTTGTAACATCAACTTGTCAAAATCAGTGATCATAGATTCTTCACTTTGCGCATTAGATTCCATCAATATTAATTTTTTGATCATCTGATCCATCAATATTGGTTGTTGTTGAGCAGATTCGATAGTTGTCAGTTTCTTTTTGGAACTCTTTTTTAGGAATTTCTTTATGTTTATGTTTATCTTTTTTATGGCACAAATTACATAATCTCGACTTTTTGAACTTTCTAACATGAGTTTCAGAAAGCACATATTCTTCCATAATCCACTTCTCATTCTCCACAATCTAAAATTTCGATAATTACTAGTACACGAGTGGCGGCCATACCTCTAAGTTATCCATGTAAACATCAAGCTCCGTAATAAAACCATCATCATACAAAGGTTCTTTAGCAATAAATCAAGTAACTCTGAATCGGTAGAACAAAACACATCAAACTCCAACATCAGAGCAAACTCCATAGCGAGAGTTTTGATAGGGTTTATGACTAACAATTTATACAACAAAAAAAATAAAAACAAGGTTGAATGCAGTTCCGGTAAATCGCAGGTATCTTTATAACTAGTCAATCCTTGCCCTGGTGGGAAACCCAATTGGTAACAAGTGTCAAAATAAGCCCAAATATATTTAATTCGTTCAAAATTTTATTGGTTGGACTCAAGATTATTTGAATTGGGTTCAATCTCAACTTTTTCAAGCTTTAACCCTTTTTAAAAGAATTTTCAATTGAACTCCAATTTCAATCCGTTTTAATACTTTTTATTTGCATTGATGTGACGTATGTTCCTATATTGAGGGTATGAATTACTATTTATATTATATCTTTTAGGATTTATCTATCTAGTTGTAACTTTTTTAAAAAAAATTCTTGAGTTGAAATTGAAATCGTGGTTATAAAATTTAAATAACAATATATTAAAATTATTGAGATTAAGCGACTCAAGATCCAATCCGTTTTTAGCCCATTTGAGCCCAAAATAAACTTGGGTGGCAGGACCCAACCTGATTTCTATTTCAACTCATTTTAATATTTCCAATTTCAATCCAATTCAGCCATTTGATCCTTAGTAACAACTTAACAAAATAAAATATTTAGAAACAAACGGGTTTCACCAATAAAACAATGTATTCTATTTTTTCTTTTTAGTAATCTCTTGTTTTCTAACAAAATAGTTTAAATAAGTTAATAGGTTAAATAACTATAGCTAGGTTTGACTATTATTAATCAAACCCTATATAACAAATTATTACTATGAAACAAAATGTACCACAAATCATGTGAAAAGAAAATATTATGTTGTTAATATTATTTTACATATATAATTTCTGAGTATAGTAGAAAGTACTCCCTCTATTTCATATTAATTGAATTTTTGATGCTTTTTTCATTACTCAAAATAATTGAATTGTTCAAAGTTCGAGATGGATGTTTGAAATTGGTTTCATATTTGTCCTTTCCTTTAATGAAATTTTATGTTTTCTAGGGGATAAATTGCACTACTTACAAAATTATATTTATAATTTTACAAAGGGCAATAGTGAAAAATATGGTTTAAATTATGTCATTAAATGTTTTTCTTTTTAAGCGTATATTGCCTCACAAATTCAATTAATATGGAATAGAAGAAATACTTAATCTAAGTAACTTTTACATATTTTATAACTTTATTTATTTGAATTATTCAAACTAGTCAGTGATACCTTATAATACCATGTGACTAAATTAAAGGTTGAATTTTATGTGCATGAAGAGGGATAAATATAGCTTATGCTCGTATAATAAGAAATTATCCAACCTCTACAGGTGGGCTACGTACAACATTTCAAGGTGGTCATATTTCTATATCAAGTGACATGACCAAAGGTGCATTACTTCACAACAAATTAAAAATATGAGGTGCATATATACTTTTTTAGCTCATCAAAAATTAAACAATCTTGAACCTTTAGATAATGTAGAATCCTAAATTTGGATTTGTATAGGGATTGCTTCTTTTGAGATTTAATTTGTTTTCAAGATGTAGAGACATTCTTTTTGGAAGATTAACAAATTTATTTTTGGTGGGATAACTGAACTGAAAAAAAAAAGGTGTCTTTTTTCTAAAGTCATTCCTAGGAGTAGTAGAAACTACAAGACTTTGAAACTCAGAAAAGCTTAGAGATATCATTCTGTTAGAATAACCACTTCTTATTTTCTTAATAATAACTAACCATTTTCCAACTATATTCAACTTCCTAATTAGCTCTTCCCTTTCATGTTTTTTCCTTCCGAGACAAGTCGGATCCAGAATTTTAACTTGATGGGTTCTAAATCCTTAAGGTTCTTAGAGCCTATTTGAATTGACTTTTGGTTTATAAGCCAAAAATCATAAGTTAGAAATCCTAACATATTACTTTTGCCTTATTTTTATCATTTTAGCTTAATCTTAAATGCTAAAAAATACTTTTTAAATTTATACCAACACTAAAAAAATGCTAAAAACTATTTTGATTTAGAAGCACTTCAAATAAGTCAATCCAAATATGCTCTTACTTTTAAAAGTATTCAGGATTCGGATTAACTCAGTGTCGAAGCACTGATCAGCCCCTACATGGCACAACTGGGAGGGGGCACATAGGGTGGCAATTGGGCGGGTTATGATCCAGAACTTATCAAAGTTATTAAAACCATGCACATGGAGAAGCACATTTATTTGACATCACCCACATTTCATAACACCTCTGTTTCCTTCTTTTTTTCTGATTTCTTTCATTCTTCTGATTTCCCAATATTTCTCTTCCCTTTTTTCCTTCTAACTGAACTTTCACCTTCTGTCAGCTTTCCACAAAACCTTGAAACCAAAGATAAAGAAATTTGTTTTTGCTAAATTTAGTTAACCAACTATTGGATATCAAAATCTAATATTTGTTGAAATTTTTGTGGATTTTAATTTTACTTGAAATCTATATATACTCCTAACAAAAATACTGGAGTCGGATAAAATCAGTGTCAAAGCATTGGATCCGCCCCTGTAGGACACAACTAGGAAGGGGGCAGTAAATATTTAATTCCTTTGACTTTCACGTCTGTTTACTTTTTGTATTTTAAATTTTCTTAATGAAAATTCTGACTCGGCTACTCACGCCTGTTTCCCAACTTCACATGCATGTCCTCCTAAAACTCTCAAAATTATGAGCTGATCATTTTAGCATTTCTTGGCTTCAAATCATGCAGGATAAAAGGAGAGGTTCTTTAATTATAATCTCTTCAACCTTCCATTGGACATTCAAGTTCCTATGAAGTTATTAAAACCAGGCACATGGAGAAGCACATTTATAAGACATCACCCACATTTCATAACACCTCTTTTTCTTTTTTCAAATCTCTTTCATTCTTCTCATTAATATTTCTCTTCCCTTTTTCCTTCCAACTGAACTTTCACATTCTGTTAGCTTTCCACAAAATCTTGAAACCAAAGATGAAGAAATCTGTTTTTGCTAAATTTAGTTAGCCAACTATTGGCTATCAATCCTGAAAATCCTCCTAATCACTTCAACTTCATGCTTTTTTCTATTTTTAGTAAGTTCTAAGTAACTATAAATACCCCTACAAACATCTCTTGGATACTCAAATTTTCCTTTCCATAAACATTGTTCTAACAAATTAATTAATGGCTTGTTTTAGTTCATTATTTGCCTTGCTCTGCCTCCTAGCTATAGTCACAGAAGCTAGGAATATAGAAAATTCTAAAAATGTGGATTTTGTTAGAACAAGAGGTGCACATTTTGTACTAGATGGATCACCTTTTCTGTTCAATGGTTTCAACTCTTATTGGCTGATGCATGTTGCTGCTGAGCCAACTGAGAGGTATAAAGTCTCTGAGGTTTTCAAGGAAGCCTCTGCTGCTAGCCTCTCTGTATGCAGGACTTGGGCTTTTAGCGATGGAGGCGATGCAGCATTGCAGATTTCTCCTGGTGTCTATGATGAACGTGTTTTACAGGTCGTTTATTATTACTTAATTATTTGATCAAGCTCATGTAAAAGTTTAATTAATTATGACTGATCAACACATACCCTCAACGTGTGGACCTAATTCTTCATTCATGGACGATGTATTTGGATATTCCTTTTGATATTCCCTGCCCTGCCCTTCCCTGCATCGCTCCTCTGCCCTGTCTGTTCTGATTAAAGTGTGTGACTAGCTCATGACATACATTTTATTTACTTAATTATGATTTATGTGTATCAAGAATGAGAGGCTAATAAGTTTCTTGTTTTCTTCACTATGTGCTATAGGGATTGGATTTTGTGATCTCGGAAGCAAGAAAGTACGGGATACGCTTAATATTGAGCTTTGTGAATAACTACAAAGATTTTGGAGGGAGAAGTCAATATGCTCAATGGGCAAAAAACGCAGGAATTCAGAATATTAACAGTGAAGATGATTTTTATACTCATCCAGTCCTTAAAGATTATTACAAGAACCATGTTAAGAAAATAGTGACAAGGGTCAGCACAATGACTAGAATAGCATACAGAGATGACTCGACAATAATGGCGTGGGAACTTATGAATGAGCCTCGCTGCAATGCTGATTATTCTGGGAAAACAGTTAATGTGAGTAAAAATAGACACAAATCAATCATATGTTATACTGTCACTTATAATGTTTTTTAAATAATATTATTATGTGATGTGATTTTTGCAGGGATGGGTTCAGGAGATGGCAAGTTTTGTGAAATCACTAGACAAAAAACACTTATTGGAGATAGGAATGGAAGGATTTTATGGCGATTCAATGCCTGAAAAGAAGCAAGTGAATCCTGGTTTTCAAGTTGGAACAGATTTCATCAGTAGCCATCTTGTTAAAGAGATTGATTTTGCCACTATACATGCATACACTGACCAATGGTACATTCTATAAACATCTCTTTTACCTTATGGTATAAACATACCTATATACTGTCAGTGCACATAACTTAAACTCGTAACAGGTTGTCTGGACAAAGTGATGATGCACAAGCAGCATTCATGCACAGGTGGATGACAAGTCATTGGCAAGATTCAAGAACCATATTAAAGAAGCCGTTGGTTCTCGCTGAATTTGGGAAGTCAAGCAAAGATCCAGGATACAATCAAAATGCAAGAGACTCATTCATGAGTTTAGTTTACAGAAATGTGTACAATTTTGCCAAAGTAGGAGGGACAATGGGAGGGAGCTTAGTATGGCAGCTAGTGGCACAAGACATGGACAATTTTGATGATGGTTACTCAATAATCTTGGCACAAAATCCTTCAACTGCAGGGCTAATTTCAGGGCAATCTCGTGCCATGACAACTTTGGCTCATTTGGTTAATAGCCCTAATTTGGGTCAGGTACATGGACATCATCCACAAGGTGTTGGACATCATCCATTAGGAATGGGACATCATCGTTGAAGGATCGATGAGGTCATGGATAGGCACAATTCGTTTTTAAGATGTCTGTTTTATATTTCGGAGTACTCCTATGGTCAATTTGGAATCTTCGCATTAGCAAAAGTTAGCTAGTGTATGGTTGATTTACTTTCTGAATGTATTTTGCTTGCATTTCAACACACTTGTAATTTCTTTTAAGAGTGATATATAGATTCATATAATATCATTTGTCATAAATAATATTAAAATATCAAATAATATTTAGTCAGAATCTCTAGACCTATTATTAGTTATTTTAGAGATTCTATTTCTATAAGGATGATATGTTATCAAGAAAAGTAATTGTTATAGTGGGATAATTTTATAAGAAAATGTATTGTTATAGAATGATTATTGGTTGTTATTATATGTAAAAATAAAAAACTGTTATATAAAGGTAAAATATAACATAAAAAATCAATTTTGATAAAAAATTAATTGTTCAGTACTACAAATTAAATCATATATTCATATTGTAGTTGGATAATATTTCATGTGTTAGTTATGATTGTTATTGATGAAAAAAAAGATCTTTAAGTTACCACAATGATGTCACAATTTCACAATGGTATTCTTATGATGTCATGAAAATCAGTTGAAGCCGTTTTCCCTCATTCAACAAAATGCATTGCATATTTTCTGCAACTTTATATGATGAATGCATGTTACTTCAATTCCCAATCATTTATTAACACACACTTTCTGATTTTTTTAATTTTATGGGAGGAATTACTTCACCCCATAAAGTATTTTCACAAAAAAATATCTTTTGTAATTGCTTGGTTTATTAGTGAAAAGTACTTCCTATAATAATAGATGAGCAAATAATAGTGTTTTAATTGAACTTTTGAGTATTAAAGATAGAAATAATATTCAAGTGTTAGTTGAAATAAGCTGTGGTGGGATAGATAGAATTTCTCTATCCATAATTAAAGGTTTAGTGTTCGAATTCTAGATATGAGAAAGATCATGTTAAGTGTTAGAAAATTCTTTCCCCTTAAATGGACCTTATATTGCATGAACTTGGATTGATTGGTCGGGACTCCAATGTGGATATCGAACAGCAGGTGAGAAATAAAAGAAAAGTTACATGTTAAGATAGTTGCTAGGAAAACACCGTTCATTCGTAAGTTAGGAAAATCAATTTCTCTCTTAAAAGGGTTTTATACGACACGATCGAATTAATCAGACCTCTAAGGTCAATATCAAATTCTGAGTGAAAAATTCATTAAAAAAAAGAAGAAGGAAATACAAATTAAAATAGTTACTAGGAAAATGATGTTCTTTCATAAGCTAGGAAAGTCAATTTCCCCCTATTAATAGTAAATATTTTCCTTAAAACGCATTTTATGCGACCAAACTTCAGGAAAATGACTTTTATAATATCAAGCATGTGATCATGAAAATCCAACAAGATAACTTTACCCCACTTTGCATGACTTATGAACAAGATAAATTTATCAATTGAACATAACTTGTTAACAATTTAAAGATAGTACTTAAAAGATAACACACATATATATATATATATATATCGATCATATAACGCGATGGAATTAGCTTAATTTTCAACTAGAGAATCTCAATGATTGCAATTAATACTATATATGTGAAAATACGATGGACTCAAATAATATAATTTAATTATTCAAATAAAAGAGTACATGACATTATCTTGGTTAATTTAGAGGAACTTAAAGCAAATTCTAGTAAAACCAAGGAGTAGTAGTAGAAAGATCATATGACGATGATGAAAGTTCAACTTGTTGCCCTTGTGCTAATTGTGCTTCTGTTTTTGCCTGGCCTTTAACAAGGCTAATTTCAGCTTGTACTTTTGCTAACTCGCCTTCTAAACGATCAATTTCTTGATGTAAAATGCTGATAATTCCAACACACCCATAAATAGGACTCTTAATTCGACAATAAGCCTCGTAGTACAAGGAATCCGCTACATCGCCTCGTTGATGCTCTTGAACTTGCTGATATTTCACAAAACAAAAAAAAATCAACAAGAGGAAAATTAGGTTGTCGTTAATTTCGTGAAAAATATATTTCAACTTAATTACAACTTAGAAAAGAGGTTACTAATGAAATGAGAGGAACAAATACATAAGTGGAAAATGCAACAAGACTCAATGAAATCACCATCAGACCAAGGCAGATTCAGAATTTAAAAATAATGGACGCTTACTTATTATTTTTGTATATATATATATTTATAACTTCTCATAATATATATATTATAGTGTTACCTGGAGCAACTTTCCAACATTGCTAGCACCATAGATTCTGTGAACAAAAGAAAATCTTTGAGGATTATTTGGAGGAAAATATGGCAAAAAAATACAATCGGAAGGACATCTTCGTCTCAATTGTTTACAAGCAGCACAACGTCTCGAACTCATAATAAGATTTTCAAAATCTTTTGTGTTAAGAAAAAAAGATTTAAGAACAAAAAATCTAGAGTAAGATTTTGGTTGCTTAATGCTTTTGTTAAGATTTCAGTAGTATATTTAAATGAGAGTTACTTTTTTTTTTATAATGAACGGCTATATTTTTTAAAAGTTTAGTTTTGCAAGAAATTTAGGAAAGTTACCAGTACATTTGTAAATCTACCATTGTTTGATCGGACTAAACTTGGTAAGATGTTTCAGATTGGTGTTTTCCTTTTTCTTTCTTGCCTTGTATATTGCAAATTTAAATTGTATTGATTTAACTTAGTCATACTGCTACATGATTTTGAAAAATGAGTTTCCTTTGAGTTTTTTAAATTCAAATCTAGCGGAAGATGTTGGAATCGTCTTTGATAGGAAAAATTTATACCATGAAATTTTTTCGACAAAGAGGATTGAGTGAAAGCCCTTGCGCCTCCTAACTCCGCTCTAGAGCAAATATTGGACGGACACCAAGTTGAAAACCAAAAAAAGAGTCAATTTTCTTTTTTCATCTGCTACAGAATAATTAGCACGGAGATGGCTTAAGTAGGAGATTATTATACATCGTTTTAAAATCGTATATATTTGTCTTTTAGAAATGTAAAGGGAATTTAATCAACTGGGTAATCTAAGAACATACATCATATCAAAAACGATATTTAGTGATAATTAATTAACATCTAATGATAATAGCTTAATTACCACTAAATATGTATTTTTAGAGATAATTAGCCCTCTTTGTAAATGTTCTTAAAACCTATAGCGACATTAGATCCAACGACAATTAACTAATGCTGGCACTACACCAAAAATGAACTTTAGCGACAATAGCTTAATTGTTGCTAAATATGTATTTTTAGAAGAAAGTAGCACTCTTTGTAAGCGTTCCTAAAGCCTATAGCGACATTGGATCGAATGACAATAATTAACTAATGCTGGTAAAGACTTTAACACTCTTTGTTAATGTAAATATTTATTGTTTTTGTTGCAGTAAGATTATACTAGCAAAGAAGAAAAAAAGAAAGAAACATCACCCAGCTTCTTTCACTCCAGATTATACATTTTGTTACCGTCACTAAATTCTGATTCCTTCTTGTTACACCAATTTTCATTACTGTGAATGTACTAGCAGATTAAATTATTTTGAGATTGTAATTTTGAAATTATAGATTTTGACCATTTATTCTATTTGAAAGATGAATAAAACAATTTTAAATTGAATATATATATCATGAATAAATTTAAAATAAAATTTATAAATATATGTGATTGATCATATAAATTAATAAAAAATATATAGATATTTTCTTCTAACATCAATGAATGAATAAGATAGGTCGAAATTAATAAATACTCTAGAAAGGGATTTGATTGACCTTTAGGGGCAATGAAACAAGACATGTCCGATTGCTCTGTGGTGACTTAAAGGCGCAACCAAACAAGTTAGAATTTACCTTTCTTAAAATGGAAAAAAAAGAGGTTGAATATATATTCTTCTTTATCCTCATTTATTAGCTAAATTTATTTAGTTATATCATATGATTAAATATACTTTGATCGTAATCAAAATATTCAAAAATACCATTTATTTGGATGGAATATCCAAAATCAATCAAAGTAACTTAATTTTAATCTAAATGATCTATTTTAAATAAATTCCTAATTAAATCTGATCAGTAACCCACCGAACTAACCTCTGGTTATCTTGCAGACCATCTCTGTAAATAAATCCATATTATTAATCTTCTCTTGATTCTTTCTCTCTGCATTTTTAACGTAGGATGATTTGGTTATACAAAATAAATTTGGCCACATCTTGATCTCTTTATGAATAATATTTCATTAATTTGTGAATTTTTTTAGATATATCTTTAAGAAAATATATTATATGAACTAGGTTTTAAGGTAAAATAATCTTCAAAAATTCTATTGAAATTGAACTCATCTCGTATCGTAAAGTCTCAATTTTTTTTATGTCTACAACCAATATATAAAATGAATAAAGCAAGTGTATATATGCATGAAAAAAGAAGATATTATAAAGCTTTTGAATTTACTTATGAGTGGTAAGGTAGGACCAGTTTCCTTTTCTTGTACTTATTTTTATTGAGAATTTTTTATGTTTTTATTATTAATAAATGATTACTAAACACATTTTGTCAAGTGGTATAAATTCGTGACCAATTTCCTTTCCTTGTACTTATTTTTGTTGAGAATTTTTTTATATTTTTATTATTAATAAAAAATCACTAGATGCATTCTGTCAAGTAGTATAAATTCGTGATTTTTTAAAACTTTATCCAGTTGCCTTAAGTGTATTTACTCCTTTCAATTTAGAAAGTATATATTAATCCATTAAGTCATGCTTCATTAAAACAAAAAATAAAATACAGCCAAAGTCAACGATGCTTCAATTAGGACTAGGTCGTCTCTTTTTGACCTGATGAAAAAAAACGTGGAGTACTCCTATAATTAACATAAACGCTTTTTTTCTCTCTCTTCTATTCATAATAGTATAATATAATATAAAGTTGTATAATTTGTATTAAGTTGCAAAAAATAATGAATTAGTCTGTGACTTGTACTTTTAAAATAGCTACAAGTAATTTGAAGACATTATGATTCTACTTTGTAATTTTTTTTAATTAAAAAAATAGTAGCATGGAATCTATAGGCTCTAGTAGGGGTGTCAAATGGGCGGATTGGTTTGAAATTGGAGATATTAAAATGGATTGTAATAGAAATTGGGTTGAGTCCTGACCCGCCCAAATTTACTTTAGGCTCAAATGGGTTGGGCTCAAATGGGCTAAAAAGGGGTTGGGTCTTGATCCACCCTATTTGACCTGCTCAATCTCAATAATTTTAACATATTGATATTTAACTTTTATAACCACAATTTGAATTTCAACTCAAGTTTTTTTTTAAAAAAATAGTTACAAATGGATAGATAAATCCTAAAAGATATAAAATAAATAATAATTCATACATTCAATAAAGGAACATACATTAAATCAATGCCAATAAAGAGTCTTAAAACGGGTTGAAATTGGAGATTGAATTGGGCTCAATTGAGGATTTTCTTAAAATAGTTTAAGACTTGAATGGGTTGAGATTGAACCCAATTCAAATTATCATGAGCCCAACCCTTAAAATTCTGGGCGGGTTACCTATGTTTGGGATCATTTTTGACACCTCTAGGCTCTAGCAATGAGAGTTGTATAAAAAAAAATTAGCCAGACCTAAAACTCCGTGACTCTCTAGTATTTGCAGCAAATATGCTCGATATTGCAAGTTTGCAACTAATTAAAAAGGGAAGAATAGCCACTTCGGTGGTGATCGCGAGTTGATTGAGCACGGATTTTTCAAATGAGAATTTTGGACAATATTATTTGCATGCGTTTTTTTGATGAAGTTCATCCCATAAAACTTGTCTAACATAATTTATATCGTCTCTGATATGATTTGTGGACTATTAATAATATGAAATTGAAGCAAAAAAGGAACTGGGTCATTTTTACGAACAAAAAATATGTTATCCTTCGATTATATGATTTAAAAAAAAAAATACCATTAGTTATCAATGGAACCAATCCAACAACGTATGTAACTTAACTAACAACTTTTTGACAAGTGAATCAATTTGATTTTATCAACCTTCCCTTTTTCTCTAAACTCGAGATATATGATAAAGAATATATTAATAAATCACATTGCTATTAGAACTGTATTAGTAAAGTTTAACTCGGCAGGATTTAGTTAGTTTGGAGAATGGTCATTCATACAGATAATTTAAGATCGATTCTCTCTTAATATTTTTTTAATCGAGCTTGTCGCAGAGGGCTTACCTAATGTAATTTATATCCTCTCCTAAAAGGCAGAGACTGTGACAAAAATTATAATATTTGAGGATCTCGGAGTAGAGTTGTGTGTTACGTTTGACATATATTAAATTTCCAATGAAAGGCAAAAGAGAATAGTAAAACTAAAACTCACACTTAGTTTATATAAATTCTTTTTTTCATAACCATTAGACTCAAGACTGTACCACCTATTGGTGTGTCAGTCAGTGTCACATTTCAATTGATAGATAACGTGTGATATCTTATTTTGACAAAAGAAACTTTTACTGATTAATCAATAATTTTAGTATGAATTCAGATTAATCAAATTGCAATATGAATATAGATATTAGATAGAAACTCAAACAAAAAAATGTGTTTAGTGTGGTATCGTATTTTGACAAAAGAAACTTTCATTGATTAAATAGTAATTGTGAGTGAATAACATATCTAGCATGAATTTATATTAATCAACTTGCAAAATGGATATAGACTTTAGATAGAAACTCAAAAAAAACGTGCTTAAAATAAATGTATAATATCTTATTTGACAAAAAAAACTTTCACTGATTAATCAATAATTGTGAGTGAAATAACGTGTCTAACACGAATTCAGATTAATCAAATTGTAATATAAATATAGACATAGGATAGAAACTCAAACAAAAAAAATGTGCTTAAATTATGCAAGAAAAAAAAAGGATTAACTACACCAAACACCTTATATTATGCTATGACTCAGTTACGAATAAATCTTTTGTATTTTAAAATCAAACACTTAACACTCTTTATATTATGAAAATCCTGCACTTACTCCTCTTATTATGTATATTCATAGCTAAATACATTTAAAAATAATTATTACATAGCAAACTTAAACTATAAATAAGATGTTTTCCTAAGTTACTTATATAAAATTTAGATTATTCTGGATTGATCCATTATTTGGGTGGGCCAGAAAACATCAAGTTCATTCCATCGTTACGTGAGATATATAGGTTATACTGGGTCAATTCATATATTTTTTTTAGGGTAAGTTACATAAATCACATAGTGTAAAAATGAAATTACTATCTATCCCTACTTTTTTCCTAATTACAATAATCCCTCAAAATTAACCCAATCTGAATACATTAATGAAAG
Source organism: Solanum appendiculatum (assembly GCA_018342035.1). Lineage (NCBI taxonomy): Eukaryota > Viridiplantae > Streptophyta > Magnoliopsida > Solanales > Solanaceae > Solanum > Solanum appendiculatum. The sequence goes on along the minus strand of JAGDQO010000668.1, from coordinate 159,661 downwards.
AGCGGATACATTAATACGGATACATTATTAAAACAAAATTTAACTCAATCCGGATACATTAATGAAAGCACGGATACATTAATACAAGCACGGATACATTAATACAGATACATTATTAAAATAAAAATTAACCCAATCCGGATACATTAATGAAAGCGCGGATACATTAATACAAGCACAAATACATTAATACAGATACATTATTAAAATAAGGAATTTTAGTTATTTTAAAAAAATATAGGGACAAATAAAAAATAATATAGTAAATGTGTGTACTTTAATAATTTTTCCTTTTTTTTTAAACTATGATTTTGAAATTTTAATTTTAAAATGTTAACATAAATATCTACGGACAATATTACATGCTGTTACTATGCAAATATATCTTGGCTTACTCCTACCAAACTAAAAAAAAACCGTTATTAAATAAGCTCCAAAAGTTTTTGTAAAAATTACATAAATCCCATAGTGTTAAGAGCTAATTATATCTTATTCCTATTCTTTTCCAAATTACAAAAATCCCTTAAATTTATAGGATCTTGGATACATAGGAAACTTGCGGATACATAGCTCACGGATTGCAAATGATACATTATTAAATGGGAGGAATGAATTCGAGAGGGGATAGAGATGAATACGAGAGGAGATAGAGATACATCCGAGAGGAAATTTTTGTAATTTTTTTAAACAATTGAAAATTTTAGAAATTATGATAAAATAAGATATGTATTTATGTAATTTTTTAAAAGTTTTAACACACTTTGTATGAAATTACGAGTCGGGCTGGACTGACCGAACGGGCCTAGTCCAACGATTCCATTTAATTTGTATAGGATTTTCATTATATAAAAATTGGTTTTAATTTTTTTTTAATAAATAACATCATAGAGAGCGTAAGTGTAAAACTTTTATAATAGAGGGAGTATTTTTATAATTTTAAAATATATATAACTGACGAAAAATAAAATTTCTTATGGTGGGCGGGCCAGGAGAAGCGGCGGAAGGTAGTGGTCCAAAGTGTGTCAATCAGCACGCAAATTAACCAGGACCACCAAATATATATATTATTACTAGTACTATATAAAAGAAGCACCACACCACTCCACTCTTCCAGTGTACTATTGTCACTGTCAAATCTCAATCAACCAAACAACAATGGCGTTTTCTTCATCCTCCATTTCGCCATGCTGTTCATCTAAATTCTCTTCAAATTCCTACATACCAGAGACGTATTTGAAGGTCAAAGGGAAGAAAATCGATGCCTTTAACAGCAACACGCATACATTTCCACTCCTGCAATGCTATCCTTTTCTCAAGTAAACTTTTCTGTTTCGATTTCTATTTCGATTTCTCAATCTCTTTCTCTGTAATGTACTATTTATGTTCTGTGTTTTTGTGTGTGTGTATTCTCCATCACATTATTATGAGTTAACATGCTATTTTTTCCACTATAATTTCTCAAACATTTCCTACATAGGAGTATTATTTTTAATTTTAGCTTCCTTGGTATTTTTGAGGCCATTGATGTCCTTGTCGACTTTGCCTTCACCTAATAGAGCTCTAGTGTGGATTGGGAAGCTTTTGAATCTCGGTCAAAATATTGACCCACTGAAATCGTGATTTCTCAGGTTTAAACCCCCTGCGTAGTACCTGTGTTGGTGGGAGTTAGCAGATACCCGTGGAATTAGTCTAGCAAGCTGCATGGACACTTTTTTAGCTAGCATTTGGGCTTTGGCCATAGATTTTGGATCAGATTTTGAAAATTTATTTTCAAATATATGTTTGACCATGAAATTTGACCGGTTTTTGAAAATTTGATCTTCAAATATTTTCAAGTTCCCCAAAAACTAAACTAGCAAGTTTTTGGAACTTCCACTTACAAAACTTCAAAGTTTTATACAACAAGTTAAAACAAAGATTTGTTGTCTCAAAAGTTATCTAATTAAGATATCTAAGGCATGACTCATGTGAATGGACATCTTATATCCTAATTCCATGTTCTCTCTTTGTGATTGTACAAAAGATTTGTTCACTGACTTAAAACCAAGATTTTACTTGAGCATATTCTTGGGTCCTACATCAAATGCGTTCCTGATAGATGATAACTTGTTACCTTTCCAACTATTACACAGTCCTTATTAAATGAGATAATCACAAGATTCAACAGTAATAGGTATCCACGGTATCATTACTATGTTTTACTTTTCCCTTTGAGTAATTTTTTCTAGCTTAATATTTCTATTCTGCTAAAGCTTTCTTTGTTTTAATCATTTTTAGTTCAAAATGGGAAAGAGGAGAGTTGTTTAGGTTCGGGATAAGAGCAGCTGTTACAACTGAAGGTTAATCTACGTTGAAACCTTAAATATCATCCTTATATGATTTTATTCAGTTTTTGATTTTCCGTTCTTCTCCCATTTGATGTTTTGGCAGAATACTTATTGGATGGAGCTACAGAGAATAATCAGCTTCTTAGAGGTGACAGCTGGTCTGTTCATAAATTTGGTGGTACATGTGTGGGCAACTCTGAAAGAATTCGCAACGTTGCTGATGTTATAATTCAGGACCAATCAGAAGGAAAGTTGGTGGTTGTGTCTGCAATGTCAAAGGTCACAGATATGATGTATGATCTGATTTACAAGGCCCAGTCACGAGATGAGTCGTACCTAACCGCATTAGATGCTGTTCTAGAAAAACACAAATTAACTGCTATTGATCTACTTGATGGCGATGAGCTTGCTAGTTTCTTATCTCGTATTCATCATGACATCAACAACCTAAAAGCCATGCTCCATGCAATATACATTGGTAGATTGTGCTTTCCCTCTTTACTTGCTGAATGTCTCAAAGAAACACTTGTCAGAACCTCTATGTTCGTAATTATGGAAAAAATAATAGGAAAAGAACTTTTTAAACTTGGACTACTCTTGGCAGTTCCATTGTCAGATAATTGTATTTTTTTTGTGGAATACTAAAAGCGAAGGAAAATTCTTTTAGAGTATTTTGAATTGTCGTTTTGCTCCACCACTTTGCATCCCGGTAAAAAAAAGAACATCAAATTGTTGAAGTGTGTGACTATCTCATCTAAAAGCTTAAGATGTTAGAAAGAGCACACTTTTATTATTTAATTGTATTCTCAACATGCCTCCTCACGTGCGCTCTGACACCTTGTTGAAGTGTGTGACCATCTCATCTAAAAGCTTAAATTGTTAGAGAGAGTACACTTTTATTATTTAATTGTATTCTCAACACAAATAGTGCAATACGGTCTTTGCTTCATACTGTGGTAATTGTCAGTCATGAGGCTGAGTTTGGCATAATGGTCATTCTTCAATCTCTTTTTTTTTGTAGTAGAACTGAATTGTTTCCAAGCTAAAGTTTCTTCATTTGACCATATTTTTCCTGAAGTATCTGATTTTGAACCAAACCTCCTACTTTTGCTTTCAACTGACACAATAACTTATTTGTATTGTAGCTGGTCATGCAACAGAATCTTTCACGGATTTTGTTGCTGGGCATGGGGAGTTATGGTCTGCTCAGTTGCTGGCATCTGTTGTCAGAATGGTGATTCTCGCATATGATCTTTTCCAGTCTTTAGAAAGCTCCTGTATCTTCTAGTGATGTAAACTAAAATTTTGTTCACACATTTATGAATCTTTTTCAAATTCCTATATTTGCAGAGTGGTATAGAGTGTAAATGGATGGACACAAGAAAGGTGCTTGTTGTGAACCCCATGACCTCTAATCAAGTTGATCCAGATTATCTTAAGTCAGGGGAAAGGCTTGAGAAATGGTACTCTAAGAATCCATCCATGACTATCATTGCAACTGGTTTTATAGCTAGCACTCCCCAAGACATTCCTACCACTTTGAAAAGAGATGGAAGTGATTTCTCTGCAGCTATCATGGGGGCACTGTTTAAAGCCCGTCAAGTCACGATTTGGACAGATGTTGATGGTATCTATAGTGCTGATCCAAGAAAAGGTTTATCCTCACTCATTGCATGCTTTGCTCAATCTGAAACATATCAAGACCTTTCTCTAGCGAAATTTTGTATCAAGCATCATTGTTCTCTATTAGTTGCTCATATATTCCCTTTTTTATTTAAAATCAATGATGAAATTCCAATATGAAGTTAAGATCAACTAAAGGGTACTTCATCTGCAGTAAGTGAGGCAGTAATACTGGAGACACTATCTTATCAAGAGGCATGGGAAATGGTGATGTCGTGATTCTATGTGGTTTCTGAAGTTAATTAGAGCTGTCAAGGCATTTTCTAATATAAAATTTCTCATCTTTTTGCAGTCTTATTTTGGTGCCAATGTCTTACATCCACGGACGATTGTTCCAGTTATGCAATATGACATTCCGATCATTATAAAAAATATCTTTAACCTTGCTGCACCTGGAACAAGGATCTGCCGATCTACTGATAATGAATTTGAAGATGGACAGATATCAGAATCCCCCGTCAAAGGATTTGCCACGATTGACAAACTAGCTCTAGTGAATGTTGAGGGGTAGGACTAATAGTTTACTTGCCAAAAAGAATTGTTGGGTGTTAGCACTGCACTGCATCCAGTCATACTGTACATCTATTCACAAATTTCTTCGCTTACGCAAAGTCGGTTACTTTCTGCAGAACCGGAATGACTGGTGTTCCTGGTACAGCTAGTGACATTTTTGGTGCAGTAAAAAGTGTTGGTGCTAACGTAATCATGATATCACAGGCATGTTTATTCTTTGATTGCGGGTTAAGCTTATGATGCTTATAACTTCATGAAATTAATCGAGTGCTACAATACAGGCTAGTAGTGAGCATTCAATCTGCTTTGCGGTGCCTGAAAAAGAAGTGAAAGCTGTTGCTGATGTTTTAGAGTCTAGGTTTGGTCAGGCTCTGAGTTCCGGGCGCCTTTCTCAGGTATTCTACCTTTTTCGATTCAATTTCTGAAGTTGAACACGTTTGTTGATCAGCATAAGTAGAAAGGGAAAAAAGCAGGAATAATGCTCCACTATACCTGTTATCTTATAAATTGTTTCTTTTAGGTGTTGCATAAGTCCAGAATGACAAACAGAAGAATCCATAATGATTACGTTGTCACAAATCTTGAACACTTCTTTTGGAGGAGATAACCTCATTGCTTAAGGGCATATAGTGACGATGGGTTTGCAACATGTAACTCAGAGTCATAGGGATCATGAATTGCATAATAAAGTTATTATGGTGCTAATTATATCAGAAAGAGGAGAAAAATATTTAGTGTGGGGTTGAGCATTGCATTTATGTCCACCCATAATGTGGAACAACCGTGGGAGTTGTTCCTCTCATTGCGCCAAAAAAATTAGGTTGACTAGCAGATCTGAAAAGACTGCTTCTGGGGTTGTAGGTTCTCGTTTTTCCAACTTAAAACTTGGGAAGCCCAATCAAGCAAGCTTAACTGCTTAAGAATTAGTAAAGTAAAGCCATAAAAGCTAGTGGTCGCTAGATGCACAAAAGATAGGAAGGAAAACTGGATCTACAGTTTCAGGGTGCTGATGAGCAGGGCTGTAATCATTTACTCTGCTTGATGATATTTCTTTTCTAAAAGTTATGGGTAACGAATTCCTGATGATCAGACAATTGTAATCACGAAGCAGATTGAAACTAGAATAGCCGAAAAGAGGAGAAGTGAGGAAAAGTCTGGTAATCACTTCCAGATCCTGTAGACATCTCAGAAATGAACACATACTGCAACTGCTACATTTTGTATGGGGTAATTCTAATAGACTAAAAATATCGCCAGCACATGTCAACACTCAGTAGGTATTTCTGTCTTAAAATATTATACAAAGTAAAGCTAACCTGAGAGGAAACAATCTTGCACATGAAACTGCTTCACACAACCTTACTCTGTTAAAATAATAGCTTAGATAAATAAGGAAACTCTGCACACTTACCAGAAATTCGTTAGATTTGAAAATTCTTATCCTGTTATGAGATGGTGTAGAGTTTTTATGAAATTTGAACTTGATTTTGAAGCAGAGTCATGTTCTTCTTTCTATGTTCTTATCAAAAATTAGTTATGGGATTTCGGGTACAGTTAATCTGAATTTCAATATCATATGAAGCTTATCGCTTTCTGCTTTTAGTTTTTTGTCACTTTACTTGGTATGCAACATTATTTTCATCTACCTGATTAAAGACCTCTTTAATCAACATGATAAACTTCAATTCTTCTACAGATTTCAGTAATTCCAGGCTGTAGTATTTTGGCTGCTGTTGGTCAGAGAATGGCAAGCTCTTCTGGAGTTAGTGCTACATTTTTCAGTGCACTTGCAAAGGTTTGGTATTTCCTATCCTTTTAAATTATAATAGAGAACATTTATGTGAATGTATATAGGTGTGTCTTGTGTAGATTTAACTGGTAATTTTTCTATTCCAATGAGTTAACTGGTATTCTTTAAACCCTATTAAATTGAACAACTGCTTGTATTTAACCATTTCTGTGGCTATATTAAGTGTAGAGTTAATATTCTCCTGATTTTCGTCTATAGTTTATCCTTTTCAAGAAAATAAAATAAAAAAATCATCTGTCATTTATTTTGCGACTGTTATGAGCCCTTACATGTCATATGCAATTCTCTAACTACCATATCGATCAATCAACTACTCCTCAATCCCAAAGTAGTTGAGATCCGCTATACTAATCCCGTATCCATTCCACTGTATACGGGTCCATTTCATTTGTAAACTTCGTCTTTGATTCATGATATCATGACTACTTTAACACGGTGTGTTAACCCACTGCAAGTCTCCTCCTTTATGCCGACTTGGTACCGGCTATGTGAAGCTCAGTTAATTATAATCTATCTACCATACTGTTCTTGGTATTACGTAAAATGATCTACAGTTTATATGAGCTTCGAACTTGGCTTTGTTTGCTGTCTGCTTTTGGCAACTTTATGTTGCTTTCCATAAAAGCGATGACTTGACAACAGTCAAGACTGAAGAAAGAGTTATAAAAGATGATCACCGTAATCTGAGTGTAGAATTCAAATTTTAATTAGTTGAATTTCATATAATCTTCAAGATTTAACATTTTATTTAACTCACATTTTATTTTGCAGGCAAATATCAATATCTGTGCTATAGCTCAAGGTTGCTCAGAGTACAATGTAACAATAGTTGTTAAGCAAGAAGACTGTGTGAGGGCTTTACGTGCTGTGCATTCAAGATTCTATTTGACAAGAACTGCTATTGCTGTGGGCATTGTTGGACCGGGGTTGATAGGGGGTACATTGCTTGACCAGCTCAAGGATCAGGTCTTTCAATTCAAGTTTATGCTAATTTGTTATTTATATTCTGTATTTCCTACAACTATTGAAGTCAATATATGCTTTCTTCAATTGAGTATCATTCTTTCGCCTATTAATGCCCATGATTCAAAGGCAGTAGAGACTTTTATAACATCTTTTCTTTTCATTGGCAGTCAGCTGTCTTAAAGGAAAAATTCAACATTGACTTGCGCGTGATGGGTATAATTGGAAAAGACTCAATGCTATTAAGTGACTCGTAAGTCTTGAAAATCTATCTTTCTTTCTTTGGCCCTGAGATTTTTTGATTGTCTTTTTCGTTTAGAATGAAGGAATCTGAATAAAAAAATGAAGTGCAAAAAGGCAGAAAGATCTCTAAAATTGTAATTCTAATGGATAAACAGAACAAGGTTTTTTCAACTATTTGTATTTTTCGACTAATTGCAGAGATACTTATATTTCTTTCAATTGAGTTACTTTCTTTATCACTTTGGTAAAAGATGGAGGTTTAATTCAACTGCTTATTTTTTGCCTTTGGATGACATGTTTCCAACCTTGTTCAGGGTGCTGATTGCTCAGAATTGAAAAATGAACTTTTATTAGTCAAACTTAGGGAACCACATGTCCTCTTATTTCTCCCTTCATCCGGTCTTTTGATTAGTATGAAGATTAATAATAGATTTTTTAAAGAAAATATTAGATATACCTTTATGTTAATAGATAAAATGAATGAATCCAGGTGGCTGTTGGATTAAATTAGCACGGAGATGAAAGAAAATATGTATTTAGATTACACAAATTGTCGAGTAGTTTTTACCTTTATAGACAGGGATAAATCCTCTTGGAGTGGAAACAGGATAGTTAGTAATAGAAATAGGAATGGAAGGGGTACTTGCTATTTGGGAACTTTCGATTTGAGCTTCTTTTGTAAAATTAATAGTTTCATTAAAGTAGAATAATAAATGAGCAACTGCTAACCTGACCAAGAAAAAAAGTTCTCCTAAAGGTTTCATCAAAGCTCGACTTCTAAAATATTTGCAAACTTAGTGCTTACTTTGTGGTTCATATGAAGAAGCCTGGAGTATCTGTTGCTTGGTTCTTGAATTTTTTCGAGTTGACTTATAATTCATTTTCTGCTACTTCAAATGGTGGTCTTAGCTAGAAATGTGCTATTAGATTTGAGTGTACATTTATTCCCTCTCTTCCCGTCCTTTAAGCTGATCTCATGCTCTCTTTGTTTATAACTTTATATAACTTTTTACATTTTTAGTTTCAATGTGACCAAGGAACTTCCAAGTTTTTTTATGCTACGGATATTTCAAAGTCACAGGTTTCCTCAGTGTCAATTCTGTATGTGTCATGGTAGATCTTTAATGAGATTGAAAAATAAAAGTTTATGAGGAATTTAACATGTTCTCTCTCCTTCTCTTTATTTTTCACTATTACCTATCTAATGTTCATTACGTCTGTCTTGCCATTGGTTAACTTGCTGGTTCTAAAAGATACAAAGCCTTTCCAGCTGGTTACTGCTGCTTTCTGTCAGTAAATATTATTGAACTGTCTTCAGGGGTGGTGATGACAAGACATTCTTTTCAATGTTGATAGGGGTATTGATTTGTCTAAGTGGAAAGAGCTGCGAAGTCAAAAAGGAGAAATGGCTGACTTGAATAAGTTTGTTCAACACGTGAGTGAAAATTATTTCATCCCAAACAGTGTTCTAGTGGATTGCACTGCAGACTCGCATATCGCAAGCCATTACTATGACTGGTTGCATAGAGGAATCCATGTGGTCACCCCAAATAAAAAGGCTAATTCAGGACCACTTGACCAGGTAACTTAGTACTTTCATGTTTGATTTCCTTTCCTCTTAAAAGTGCTTAACTTTTTGGAAATAGCGCTTTGATCCACTATGTCAATAATCCAAGTTTTCAGCCCTTCGTAATTATATTTTTTCTTTCCGCTGTCTTTCCATTCTATCAAAGATGAGAAAAGATGACAGTCCTTGTAAAACTGTTGTTCTTATCTCTATTTGATAAGTACCTCAAGACAAGACAAGCGAGTAAACAGTAATTATATAAATAGCTGGAAGAGGAAGCTTCTCATACTTTTTATTTTGTATTTTCCTTCTATTGCTTCCAGTACTTGAAGCTGAGAAATCTACAAAGACAATCATATACACATTACTTCTATGAAGCTACTGTTGGAGCTGGACTACCAATCATTAGCACCTTACGTGGTCTTCTTGAAACTGGGGACAAGATTTTGCGGATTGAGGGCATTTTTAGGTTGGTATGAATGAGATTATTCACTTTATGGGATTCAGATGAAATTCATCTTATCCTAAATTGTGGATTGTTATAATGAAGCTATCCTTGTCTTAGCTACAAGAAGCACCATTTGAGTGCAAAACTTCTCTATTTAATCTGATTCCCTTTTCAATTCCATGCACTTATTCTTTTCTTTTTTTTGGCAGTGGAACTCTGAGTTACATATTTAATAGCTTTATGGGGACAAAAGCTTTTAGCCAAGTGGTAAAGGAGGCAAAAGTGGCTGGTTATACTGAGCCAGATCCAAGGGATGACCTATCTGGAACAGATGTTGCCCGAAAGGTATTGGCTGATAGGTTTTGGATGTTTACATTTACTGTTATGAAGTGTTCACCCAACACAAAATTTCGTTCTTTTTCTTTTTGTTCAATGCTTGATGAAATTTCCAACCACAACTTAGTGTTGCAAAAACGATTATCTATCAATTTACTTCTATACTGATCCCACCTTGATGTGGTTTTTCAGTTGTGCTGATTTTCCTTCCCGCCTGAGAAATAAAAGCAAAGTTTTATTTTTGAGTTTACCCATGGCTTGATGATTTTTGATGTGCAAAAATTTCCCTGTTCCAGGTGATAATTCTTGCTAGAGAAAGTGGATTAAACCTAGAGCTTTCAGATATCCCTGTTCAGAGCCTTGTGCCAGAACCTTTAAGGGTGAGTGCCATGCAACATTAATTGGAAAGGCATATTTGTTCTCTATGAAGTGATATTTTCTGGATTTCTCAGGCTACTGCAACTGCCGAGGACTTTTTGCTGGACCTGCCAAAATTTGATCATGAGTTGTCTAAACAGAGGCAGGAGGCTGAAGATGAAGAGGAGGTGAGTACTCTGGACTTGTAGAATTGAGTCTCGAGTATTCTGATAGTCATGTTGTCTGAATGAACTTGCTATACTCCCTCCATTGAAGTTGATTTTTTCCTTACCTTTTTAGACCATAGTAATATCAACCAATAAATTTTCGAACATCATCTCAGTAGCTTTGCCAAGTCACATGAAACATTTAATTTCGAGTAGGAGGAATATGACTTTATATGGGACTAAGAGCCGTTAGAATCCCAGTGTAGAAGAGTTTCTCATTTTGCACGTTAAATATCTTGCGTAGAAGCATCACTGGTTTTATCCATTCTAGGGAAGAACTTGTTTAATTATTGACCACTGATATGGTGTCAATCCATATTATTGGCGATGGCCAAATAACTGACTGCTCTGTTTGTGTGTATTTGAGAGAGAGGAGAAATTTCCTTTCTCGTATTTTTATAACCCCATCTGAAAATGTTGATATTCATTAAGGTCTTGAGGTATGTTGGAGTAGTGGATGTTGTCAACGGAAAAGGTGCTGTTGAACTGCGGAGATACAACAAGGAGCATCCATTCGCGCAACTCTCTGGATCGGACAACATAATTGCATTCACTACTGAAAGATATTGTAAGCAACCCCTAATAGTTCGTGGTCCAGGAGCTGGGGCTGAAGTGACAGCAGGTGGAATATTCAGTGATATATTGCGACTTGCTTCATATCTGGGTGCTCCGTCATAATTCATGGTGCTTTTTCCCCCATACTCATAATTCTGCATTTCGTTCGGTCATCCCCCATGCTTCTAGTAGTAGCAGATATATAGTTACGTGATTGTTGTGTAATAGTGAGCAACTGATAGTGTTGCTCACTTTGTAACATGGCGCTTATCATCGTAGGTTGCTTATTATTTAGGAATAAGTCTGATAGGTACTAAAGCTGTATTATGGTCATGATGGACATATTATCCTTTAGAGAATACACCTTATTAGTTAATGTTGATGTTGTATGTCAATGCAATTAATTAACTGGTTCAAGCTCACTTTTTGCTTTATAACTATTGGTAAGGTACAAAATATTGGAGTTCACCTCGGATTTCAGAGCTTTACTACATTAAAAGTAGAGAACCAAAAGTTAAGCAGTTTTTGCATTGTAGATGATCATTCAGCATCATTGAAACTAAATCTTAAATGCTGAAACCTTCCCTTAAAACAAGGTTCTTCGTGAGATTTAGCCATATGAAGGACCAGATATTGAAACAAGACAGAAGAATTCAAACATCAACGAGGACGAAATTCTGATATTCCTTAAACGGACCTCAGTGAACTTAGATCAACTTAGTACAAATATACCGTCATATTTCCTTAAGCAAGAGAAGAAGTTTTAAAGAGCCTTGTGATTTCTTTTTGAGTCCTCTAATCAAGTTAAAACTACTGATACAGAAGCACTACCACAGGACTTCAGCTACATTTCCAGGGAATAAAGTTTGTTTTTTTCTTCCATTTGTAGTTCTTGTGATCAAAAGTCACTTCTGCAGAGTGCATGACTCTGAACGATCTAGATTAAACAGTATAACTCAGCCAATTTTAGGAGCAAGATAAAACTTTGGATCCCGGAAAAACCTTGTGATTGTCTCAGCTGTTGTGGGTGAAAGATCAGTAGTTTCCAAAAGGTACTCCTTTGATGACTTAGCTATTGCTTCAATTGAACCAATAGTTTGATTAAGCTGAAACAGACGAAAGTAAAGAGAGTGAGTTGAGTGACTAAATGCGTGAAAATTGATGATGTGCACTTCTATCATTCTTTAAAGCACATGCTATGAACAGGAAAAGGTAACAAATCTGATGCAACACAACTGGGAAATATCACAAATAAATTACCACATTTGCGCCATGGCTGTCAACCCCAGGTATTGATGTAACCACTTGTAGGTAAATCTCCATTGCCTGTACTGATTTTTCCTTCTAACGGCAAGACAAAATGTCTCAGGTTCACAATAAACATCAGGTGATTAATCAGAAGAGATTGAGGAAGCTGTTCAACCAACTACCTCTGCTTTTATTTTTGCCAATGCATCCTGGCGTTTGCATGCTGCAATAGATATTTTGGAGGTAAATTATATATTCCAGTTTCTTTTGTTTAGCTTGAGAGAATTGATATCTTACCCCCACGAGCATGTGCTATCTTCACAATTTTTTCGAAGCCCATCTCCAGATCTCGCACAGGAACAAATGTTGGCCTTCCAAGTTGCACTCCGTACCTTTAGAAAGATAAAGAGATTATTCTAGTTCTTCAAATAAGCACCAGTTTGATATACAGAATACAATTGAAGGTGAAGTTAAAATTGTCTCACTTGATATAGGAGTATGTCAAAGAATCATTCTGTTCCTTTGTAGGAAGGGTGATAACAACATAGAAGTTTGCAAACTGCTCCTTCAATTTCTGAACTCTACATCAATTCACAATATTTTCAATTTTAGATGAAGTGAAACTGGAGTTTGAGAGATATACGGCATATTTACTTTCTAAAGAAAGATTCTGTATCGACGCCATCCCAATTGGTCAGAAACATGAAAGCTACTGACAAACCACCACAGTTAAAGATAAAATCCTGTAAATCAGAAATGTTATTACTTCCATTAGCAAAAGAAAGAGTTTATATGAAGACCAAGACAGCTGAAAAGAGTAGTTTTACCGGTGCAATTGGCACAATATTTAAACGGAAAGAATTTTCATTGAGAAAGCAAGAGATGAAATTGAGAAAGGAAGGGTGTTGTTCATCCCTCCATGTGCTACTCATCATACAAACGCCACTGCGACCTGCAAGAGTTGATGGTCAATGGTAATGCATGTCATTTGCTTTGGAGGTGCAGTGCAATTGATCCTTTAAAATGGCAATCTAGAACAGTTAATATATCTGGAAATATTGTTTATCAATAGCAAAACAAATTCTGCAAATACTGTTCCTAGAGATAAGAACTGCAAAAACCTTGTAAAGAACTTATTTGAGAGTAAATTACTGATTCTCCTAAACACTAGACACATTTAAAGTATAAAATAGTGTATTACGCCGAACAAGCAAGTGAGCAGATAGATTTTCTTCCATACATGAGAACTGTAGATCCTAATCGTTCAAAGCTAAGAATAAACAAATGAAGTCATTCAAGCAATTTGCTAGTATAAATTGTCAAAATATTTGTCATCTAAAAATTACAAAACATTGATGATAATGATCAGTACAACACACACATCAAATAATGCATAAGACACAGCTGTTCGCGATGTTTATCAAGCCTCCAAAATCTTCATATCACACGTTCAAACACAGAAGTGTATTACCTTGAGCAGTAGGAAATCAGATGAACAAATCAGTCACAAAAGAAAATCTGACTACTCCACTTATACTCCCAACATCATGTACAAAGTTACCTTACAGATCATTCGAGATTTTGAACTTAAAGCAGATCCATCACCTTTCGAACTTATTGCCGATCAAATTTATCAGAAGATAAAGTGGAATTGTATGCCATTTTTGAACTTCTATAACAGGAAGTATGAAATTCAAATTCACATGCTTGAAATGCATTTTAGGTTTTAATCAAACAAAATTGACAAAAAACAATTCATGAAAACAGAATAAATACTCAAAAATCTACTTCGAGTACGTTAAATAAAATTCCAAAAATTTAGAGCTGAGTAAATTACAGACTTATTTCTTTCAAAATTCGAAATTCACATGCTTGAAATGCATTTTAAGTTTTAATCAAACAAAATTGACAAAAAACCTTCATGAAAACAAAGTAAATACTCAAAAATCTACTTCGAGTACGTTAAATCAAATTCCAGAAATTCAGAGCTGAGTAAATTACAGACTTAATTCCTTCAAAATTCGAAACAAACAGAAAAAAATGACAAACTGAAATTCGTCGTAACACAAAGTCAATTATTATTCTTCAGACAATCACGTCAATATTTTAACACTGCGAATTGCAATTTTGAAGCAGAATGAATTGCTGATCCTTCAATTGATGTTGTAAAACAAACGAAAAAATAATGAGATAATACATGAAGTCGATAAGCTTGCAGGATTTGAAAATGGCGTCGAATCTCTGAATCCTCGATTCATCACTGATCTTTCAGATTTTTTGTGATTTCAGCATTTGAATATACTGAGTTGGTTTATATATAGAGCTCCATCCTCCAACTTTTGGGCCATTTGGGTCTGGGTCCGTCCAACTGACCAAACCATTTTTGTGGTAAAAGTTTATACGGGTTAGCCAATTTGAACCGAGTTTTAAATAATAGTCAGTATTTGAAATTTTATTTAAAAGATTGTTTTGTTATTTTTGATGCCGGAAACACCGTGACATGAATTTTTTGAACTAGTGACTTTTGATTCTCTAAAGTATTTTTCAGTTACCTATTTGTTCATGCCAATTGTAAATATGCAAAAGGAAAAGGGACCATTGTAATAAATACAAATTTAGGCATAAAAATAATTGGCAAAAAAAAGTTAATAACTTAGGATATATTACACATGTATGATATTGATGAAAATATATATTGAGGGGTGGTTAAATCGATTTTATTGTATGGGATGGAGTGTTGGTCAGTTAAGAATTCCTATTTCAGAAGAGATGTGGTAGCGAAAATGATGATGTTGAGATTGATGTGTGAGAATACTAGGACTTATGAAGTAATAACCGGGATAAAGTCACAGTGACCTCTATGGTGGATTAAATGAGGATAGAGAGGTTGAGATGATTTGGACATGTGTAAAGGAGTTGTGCAAATGCCTCAATGAAAAGTTGTGAGTGGTCGGATATAGTGGGGATGAAAAAAGTTAGAAGTAGGTCGAAAAAGTATTTGAAAAAAGTGATTAGATAGGATATGACACATCTTCAGCTTACAAAAAATATAAGGATAAAACGATAGCAGGTAGTCGAGTGTTATGTCAATATCAACCTATTCATATAGTTTTTGACTTGGTGGCAGGATAGAGCACCATGTCTGTAATAGTAGTATTAGCCTATTCATGTAATATTTGACTTTTGTTAGTTGCTATGATTTGTTATTGACTATGTTTAAATGGTAGCACCGTATTATTGATATTATGATTCTTTGTATATATACTCTACATTGCTTTTCTATTAATTATCATATTTTTCTTTCGTACTTTCGTAAGACTCATCAATTCAAATACAACAAATCAAAATATTTTAAAAATTAAGCATTTCATCTAAGCCAAATAACTTTAAAAACCTCATACAAAAAGAAAAGAAAAAGAAAAACACGTGCTTCAACCAGAAGCACAGATTTGGATTTAATCACTAAAAGTCAATTTCTTTCATCCCTACATCACAAATCTTCTTTGGAATCAAAGCACAGAATAACAGTAGATTCTACAAAGTTCCATTCTTAGATGGATTACCCAACACAAATTTCACAACACATAACAGTCCTCAAAACACTTTGAATGAACTCAAAACAACCTTAGAACAAAAGAGGAAAATCAAAAAAAAAAAAAAGAAGCAACTTTCAGTCCCCTTTATCCTCTGAAATGCCCACCATTGATTTGAGCAGAACACCTCTATGTGTCACTCTTTTTCCTTCTTTTCAACAAAGACCCATGATTCAATTTTCCCTTACTAATTCACCTGTTAATTCGTTTCTTTATAGTTTCAAACCCAAACGATTTCATTTCTTGAAACCATGTTCTTCCCTAAGGGAAACCAAGAAACAGCAGACCCTTTTGAAGACACCAAACAAATCTCCTCAGAGTTTCAGGAGATTGCTTAACTTGAACCCCAAAAATGATGATGGTGAGAGTGAGAGGGATAGTGGGTCAGGAGATGGTGATACTGCTATTAAAGGTACCATTTTGGCTGGTCTTTTGATTGTGGGTGTGATTGGTGGATTTGGAACTGTTGGGTACATATACAAGGACCAGATTAATGCTTTCTTGAATCAGTTTTCTGGCATGATTGAAGGTAATCTCATATGACTTCTACAATTAGGTTTCTATACTTGCTTGTGGACATTAGAATTTGGATTCTATGTAGAATACATAAACTTGTAATGTTAGTGGTAACATAAGATATGTCTAGATGGTTCTATTGGTTAATACTGTGCTTCAATCTAAATCAATTGGCTTCCACTATATCAATAGTCATTCTGCTCTATTCAGGGTTAACAATTAGGCACAATACATAATTGTTAACCCTCCAACTTTGGGTCTATACAAGTAGACACTTAATCTATCATAAAGTTGAAAAAGTAGATGCGCATGTCTTACATGGCAAATCTCACAAATAGACACTTAATCTACACGATTTGACATGTAGGATGTGTATATCTACTTGTTTAACTTTATGACAGTTTAAGTGCCTACTATGCACACCCAAAGTCGAAGGTTATTGATGCCAACTGAGGACAAGTTAAAATGCACATTTATGTATTATGCCTAACCATTAATATGCTAAAAAAATGAATTTTGGGTCTAACTCAATCCCAAAAACTAGCTCATGAGGGGAGAAGCAGAGAACCCAACATCGGTAAACAATGATGAGATAGATTTGACTCTGATTCCTTGATACCATGATAAAGTGATGGATCTTGGGCCTAACTCAACCCCAAAAGCTAGCTCATGAGGAGCGGATTGCCCAAGACCATATAAGGAGACCAAGTAATCCATACCCATCTGATGTGGGACTCCAACAAGTTCAGGGTATTAAAATCATCTGAGCTAATGTTAAGGCACTTCCATTGTGTAACTTTTATCTGATGGTTTTGGTGTTATAGCCTATTGGGTGCTGCTAAATCGAGGGCACAAGGCAAATTTATAATGTCGAGTAAATGTGCAGATTGAATTAAGTGAAGATAGAGCATTTTTGTTTTGATTAAAACTTGGAAAAATCCCAAACAATATGGAATCGTTTTGGGCGTATCAAACTTAATTGAGCTCAAAAATGAAATGAATAATTTTGAATTGCTCTTGGGTACCAAACAGTTAATGTTCAAACTCTATCCGGTTAATAGTTTAAATGGAAATCGAGAGCTTCTTTTTGGTGAATGACCACAAATATTTGAAGCGTAAATACTAATCCATTTGACTCTTGGGCTCGTGGCTCTTTTTCTTTGTTATTTCCATCTTACTGCTAGAATGATGCACCAACCATGAGTGTAGTTGTTGCCTATACTTGACACGGTCTTCTTGTCTTGGATAGAACAAAACTATTTGGCGAGCGTCTGCTCTTTTCCTTCTTGTGTTTCCCTGTGCCCTCCTCATGTGTGATTAATTGGTGAAATAGCATTTCCAAACAACTATTACTGCTTGCCAAGCTCAAGGTTTCTTTATCTTGTAGACCTGTTTAAACTGATTTGTGTTCCATGTGACTTTTTTGGAGCTAGATTGCTTCCTAATACAATTATCTCACAGAATTCAGTTTAGTGGGCCTTTTAAACAAAACTGAGAAACTTGTAAGCCAAATGAATAAAGAATGCAATGATTTTCAAGATTTATCACGTGAGTATATTTTTATGAACTCATTTTGATTGAGGCTCCTCATATGGCAGGTTATGGGCCAGCTGGATATGCTCTTTTTGTTGCAGTTTATGCTGGACTAGAAGTAAGAATTACACTCTGTTTCCTTGGTTTAAAATATTTCAAGAAGTTGCAGCAATGTACTTGTTAAGGGTACAATGTTGTCTAGTTGGAAAGCTTTTTGTGGACATAAATTATGGTGTATTTTCCGGTCGAGTCCCATCATACTTAAGTTTTGTACTTCAGAAGATACTCATAGAGGGCTTATACTATGAACTAACATGAAGTAGCAAGAGTTAATATTCTTATTTTGTCAGAAAGTGAACCTAATGTATTCTCAGTCAAGTTTCTTGGGCTTTTACTTGAACCAATGTTCTAGTTCTTATTCATAATAGATTAAATGTGACTAGCTCGATAAGTGAAACTTTTAGAGTTTCTATATGGAACTGACTTTCAATATTGCACTTCTGATATAGATCCTTGCAATACCTGCCATTCCGTTGACCATGTCGGCTGGTCTTCTATTTGGCTCTCTCACTGGGACCATCATTGTTTCCATTGGTGGAACGGTAAGCTGATCATTCCGTTCAATAGAGTCACGATGATGTACAATGTGTTCTCAATAGTGTGATATGCACTCAGGTGGCAGCAAGTGTTGCGTTCTTGATTGCCAGATATTTTGCTCGTGAACGTATTCTTAAGCTGGTCGAAGGGAACAAGAAATTTCTTGCAATAGACAAAGCAATTGGAGAAAATGGTTTCAAAGTTGTTACTCTTCTCCGTTTGAGCCCTTTGCTTCCATTTTCTCTTGGGAATTATCTTTATGGACTTACTTCAGTCGAGTTTGTACCATATGTTCTAGGAAGGTGAGTCTCATTTTCTATTTTCACTTCCTTCTTCACCTTTAGGCTAATGTTCAGATGTCTAAATATCTGTGTTTTGGGTTCACTTCGAGGATGAAGTTCATTTTCTAGGATTTGGAAGACTTGGATTCTTTTCTCCTTCCACAAATTTGCCGGTGCACGTTTGTATTCATCTGAAAATGTATCTTAACATATGCATATAGAAGGAATACCTCAGTGCTAAAACTTTGCATGAATACTACATGAATTGCGTAATTTGATATCAGGCCTTTCAGTCACTTAGGCTTTTATTTGTTGTCAGAGAGATGTTTTCGAGGTGGAAGTTCCAAAGTAACAGCTATCATATGGTATGTGCTATCTGGTGATACAAATGAGCTGATCATTACATGTTCAATTACAAACGCCAAAAAAAGAAAACCTAAATTGTGGGGAGAAGAAGAACAGGCTGTGTCTTTTACATACCTGTTATCTCTTTTGTATAGTGATATCAAAGTCTTTTTTACAGTCTTTGATCACCTTGGCTGATTTTTAGCATTAGCTAAGCTGTTTTGTTGAACAATGTAGTAAGGCTTCATTTGCAATCTAGATTCTAGATTTATGGAAGTAGCCTCTCCTACAGATTTCTTTCTGTTAGATTAGAGGGGATTGTTTGAGGGTATTGTGACACTATATCTGTCCAAGAGTCCGAGTATTTGATAACTTCATTTTGTGCATCAAATAACTTGCCAGGCATGCTCTTCGTCTTGATAAAATCTTATGTTTTGTATGCAGTTGGCTAGGAATGCTTCCTGGATCTTGGGCATATGTGAGTGCAGGTGCATTTGGCCGTGCAGTTCTTGTGAGTTTGCCACTTGTTTATCTTGTGCACTTATCTGTGTAATCTCTGTCTCTTCTTATAATCTGTCATTATTTCTGTAATTTTATTCTTCCTGTCCTGCCGAAATGAGAATTGCATTTTCTTATTAAGAGAAGTAGGCAGAGTATATAGCCATTGAAATAGCTTCAGAAGTGTACTCTTGCCAATTGATCGTTGCTTTTCTCAACTAGAAACATTACTGGCTGCTTGGTTGACTGGCCTACTGGAGGCAAAATCATTAGGTGATTTCTTTCGATCTGTTTAAGTCTTGGTGGACAAAGTTACCCGGTATCTATGTTGGTACCCATGAATTGGTTGAGGTGCGCGCAAGCTGGCCCTGACACCATGGTTATCAAAAAAGAAAAAAAGACAAAGGACGTTTATGTTTTCTTCATGACAAACTAACACAGTTGAGATTAAGTACCTACCCAACTATTCTGATTTGATTCTAATGGACTATGAAAATAAAAGTAGGGTATTGGGCATGTGAGACCCAAATTGAGACGTGTTATCGTGCAATGGTTCTTCCTTTTTGCAGTGCTATTGATTATCTTTACAACCGTTCATATGTTCCTACTTTGTTCAAATTGAGATATTGTAAGTTGTTGCCTTTCCATCCTTGATGTTAGAACATTTAAAGTTCTGTTCATTTGGGAAGTTTCAAACTTAAATAATAAACTAATAACTCACAAGAAATTCAGCAACTCCGTCAATGTTCTTATATTTCTTGATGTTCCAGCAAGAAGGATCTGAAATTGGCCTAGGAGGAAACCAACTATTGACCCTTGGAATTGGTTTATTGTTTACAGCACTCGCTGCAGCTTATGTAACACGGCTCGCTAAGGTAACACTGATCATTTCCTATTACACTACGCTCGTACTGAACCTTGTTTATTCTGATACGTGCATATCCTTGAGCCATACTTTTTCTATCCGTCATGAAGGATCTGTACTTTATGATCGATCGGTTGTAACTTGTAACTTACCTGCTCTTCATTAATGCAGGACGCTGTAAAAGATCTTGAGTAGGCAGAATTACTTGTGCCCTAACCAAGTAGAGTTTACATGCTCCCTTTATCAACTTGCACAACTAAAAAGGGGCAGCCCGGTGCTCTAAGCTCCCACTATGCACAACTACCTCGTGTAAATTGAAAAACGATATATAGTTGATGAAGTCAGATAGGAAAAGTTGAGTTGTATCATCTTAATTGTATCATATCATTATTCTGATGCGTTCAAGCATCGCGTTGCCGATTTGTCTCCCTTTAATTTCCTCTGCTGGCTGAACTCTTTTTAGGGGAAACAGAATGAACACAAAGGAAAGATTTGCCCCTACTTGTACTTAATGTTGTAGCACAATTGGTGCCTCTCAATTATGATTTAATTTGAATTTTATTAATCTAACCCATCTTAAAGTTTAAACTGTTATTCCGAGCAAATCACTCCCTAATCAGATGCAGATGTAGCATGCCAACGTGGGGTCGGGTTCATCTGAATCAAGTATTTTCGATGCTGAGCATAATTTATACGTAAAAATTTACAAAAACTAATAGTTATGAAGCATGAACCCTTGATTTTAAAGATACAGTGAATCCATAAAACGTAAATCTTGAATGCGCTTCTGTCCCTAATTATGCTTCAGTAGAGGATACACCTGTATCTCAAACACTGCAGTTTAATTCACATTTTCTTGCTTTGAATTAATAAAGAACTGTACTTGGAGTTCATATCATATATACTTGCTTGTACAATATAAATATTTTGTGCATCTACTTCACAACGAAATTAGATTGTGCAAGAGACATCACAAATACTTACTCCCTTCGTTTCAATTTTTTTAGAACAATTTGATTCAAAATAAAATTTAAGAAATCGACGATTCTTGAAACTTTTAAATTGAAGTTTTAAAAAATGTGACATAATATTTGTGTGACTAAACCTATGGGCATACATGAACTTGGACAAGGTGGTAAAAAAGTGTCCTTGTGCATGGTGAAAAGTTGTAAAAAAATATTGGATAAGGACTTGGAAATTAAAAGGGAGAGGACAAGAACAAATCTTATACTTAATTATAATATTAATTGTTTTGTCTTATCCAAAACCTATAGAATCTTCAAAATATGTTTACTAGTAAATAGTATACTTATTTAACATCATTTTCCTAGGATATATAGGTCTTCAAAACTTCAGTAAGATATGTTGATATTAATTCGTGGAAACCACGTTTACGTAAAGTGCATTTCAATGCTCAAAATATTCTCTCACCTCATGTTGAAATATGATAAACACATCAATTATGGTACTTTCTTTGTTATTTTATTTGTTCATTATATTAAAAATAAAATTTTATTTTTACTATCTTAACATTAACAGCTTGTCTCTCAAATTATTTTCTAATTCCATTGAGACTATATATCAATTAATATGAATATTATAGTAAAATATATACTTTATTTATTATTTCTTAAGAAGAAGGTAAGTATTACATAAAACAATGTGACTCCTTGAGGGTGGACTAACGAGGCCAGGTCAAGAAAAGGATATATTAACATATATACCTCTAGACTGACAATGTGGGAAGAAAATGTCATATCGGAATGAGAAAGAAAATTGAAGAATTTTATAAAGCGCATAACACAAATTCACATGATACACGCGCTTTTAAACTCGATGATGAACGAGATCAAGATCTTATTCAACTTATAAAAACCAATTAATGAAATTAGTACAAGAAAAGGAACCAACTTCGATGGAATGCAAATTTTGGTCAAGTTAATTTCATCAATTTAGAAATTAAAGTAATTAATATCATTAAATTATCAATGGGAGGTACTTAAATTAGTTGCAACTATGCAAGAACGCGCTATCTATAATACTTCAAAGATTGCAAAGATCAGATTATCGTCGTATATAGAGGAATGCAGATTTTCTATATCCTTAAATATTTTCTAATGTTTAAGATATAAGAAATTAATATGAAAATAGAAAAAAATTTGCTGCAAATGAATAAGAAAATAATTAAGGTTTGAAATTGCGTCTCTATCCTATATATTGTTTAAGATGGTTTCAAACCTAGTTTGAAGAATTTATGCAGTTAGGAAAAATTATTAAAAAAGGAAATCGTCCGCTGCACTAAACTTTCACTATGTGCTGGAATCCAAAAAAAGTTAAATCATAAGGGTCTATTATACGCCATCTTACCTAACATTTCTGCAAATGACTATTTCACATTCCAATTAAAGTGAAAAGATTATTTACTCTCGCAAAGTTTAACTTACTATAACATATAGTCATCAGTTGTTAATTTTATCAGGTCATGAGTTTTTAATGCATATATTATAAATAATTACTTTATAAACAATTTTATTATGTAAATATTTTTTACACCATCGATTTATGCAATTTAAACTAATTTTATAAAAGACAAAATTTGTACTTCATTTTTGGTATTATAGAAGAGGATTTACATGAAATTAAAAGGAAAAATAAAGAAAATAATTAAATTGCTTAATTAGTTCTTAATATCAACAAATTAGATATCAGAATTTTTAAGTCAAAAGGAGTTGTTAATTAGAAGGATAATTAAAGGACATGATTCCATACGGAAATGAAACGATAATCCAAGAAATAACAATAACATTTAATAAATGAGTTATGGATCCTGTGGAAGATCATTAACAACCATATTCAGCTAAAAAACAGATTAAACAAACACATTAAATCTTTAAAAAAAAAAAAATCTTGGAAAAAATCCGACAAGTTATCTACATTCAGATACTGTATATATCTACGTATCTATTTAATTTGATATGGAGCAACTAAATCTGTTTTTTTAACAAATAGAGCTGTTGTGAATTCTTAAGAGAGAAAAAAAAAAGGGCTGGCAACTTTGGGGCAGCTTAAAATAATTTTCGTTTCAAAATAAGTGTCATCTTAACAAAAAAAAATTATTCAAAAATAAGCGTCACAATAGAAATTCAAGATGAAAATTATTGCTTGGGACTGAGAGGGTTTTAAAATTTAAATTATTAATATCAATTATTACTTAGAAACAACATAAACTGAAATTTTATCGATTATATATTCTCAATTGTAAAAAGAGTTTACTGATACAAATGTTCCAACATATGTAAATTAGTGTAGCTATAGATAAATGTTTGTGTGTTTTAGAGAAAAATAGGTTGAAGCAAGAACGTCCATTTCAATTTTCAGCCTTATATCTTCACTTTTAGGGTGTGTTCGGTATGAAAAAATGTTTTTCAATTTTCTCATTTTTGGTTAGTCAATTTTTTGAAATACATAGTTTTCTAGGAAAGCAAGTTTCTTAACATTAAGGAAAACGACCACCATCCTACACCCCTACCCACCCCATCAACCATAATTTTTGTCTAGATTAATAATATTCAATTAGTTTTAGATAGTATTTTTTGCTTACAAAATCGAACTCAAAAAAATAAGTAAGATTCTTGAAAAACATTTTCCTTAATACCGAACAGTGAACACCCATTAAGCTCTATCTCTTCTTCATCTTTTTTCAAGAAGAAGGGGCGAATTTAGCTTATAATATACATTACTAAAAAGTTTTTTGTGTATAAAATTGAACTCAAGAAAATAAGTAAATTTCTCGAAAAACATTTTCCTTAATACTGAACACCCCTTAAGCTCTATCTCTTTTTTTTTTCGAGAAGAAGGGGCGAATTTAGCTTATACACATTACCAAAAAGTATAACCAGTTTTTTTTCTTCTTTTAACTACATATCTTGTAAATGATGTAGAAATAATTTAAGCAATTAAATTTTGGGCACTTTTATCTTATTGTCAAGAGGTTATGGTTGTTCATGACAACATATATCATCATCAACTTTTCTTTGTTAATAATATAATATAATGTACAATATGAGGAATGGGAAATGGCACCAAGACTGACGTGACCAAATATTCAACTCAAGATAGGTACAGTCCAAATATTGTTAGCTGGTATCTTTGTAAACAATTCATACACTAAAACAAACAAATTTGAAAAAACGTCCTCACCTTTCATCCCCTCAACTCTCTCTTCTAATAACAGCATGTTAAGCAAGGAAAATTAAACTTCTAGTTGTCATAATAAGGACTATACTACTAAAATATGTACTAATAAAACGTATAAAATAATAACACCACGACTCACACGTGACTTTCTTAGTCCACCATATAAGAAGACAATTAATTGAGTTAGAAAACTAAAAATTTCAAATTTGTTAAACTAACTAGCTAGCCATGGAAAATATAAGGTTCAATAATAATAACAACAACAAAAATGGTGATGAAGAAGCACCATTTGAATTTAAGAATCTACTTTCTGAAATGTTCACATCTTTACCTAATCAAAATCCTACTACTTCTAATTCATTAGAAAATATTCCTAAAATTGCTTTTTCTTGTTCTTCTCCTTCTTCTAATTCATCGTCTTCATCGCAGAATATTATTTCATTTGGGAATAATGTTCCAGCTGATTCTTATTTCTTAGAAGATAATGAATTAGATTATGATATGATAACGGAAAAAGTGATGAGCAACAGCATATCTAATTCATCAATGGCAGCTAAGAGGATATGTAGAAGTCCATTGCAATCTCAAGATCATCTTTTGGCTGAAAGGAAACGTCGTGAAAGGTTCTCCCAACTTTTTGCTCTCTTGGCTAAAGCTATTCCGCAACTCAAGAAGGTATGTTGTAATTTCGAATTTCTCATTATAAACTATACTTTTGAATACAACATAAGGATATACACTTCTATAATTTCGCAAAAAGAAGGAACATAGAAACCTTCTTCTTGTTACTGAATATTTCGTTCATACACATCTTCTTTTTATTTTCCGGGCCTCTACTAAAGTCAAAGTTCAAAATTTCAACCCTCGCAAAAGAACTACCTATAAAGATAAGTAACCAAAAAAAAAAACTGACTTATTATGTTTGAGTCTTATAGAAGGCATTTGGCTCATTATAAGTTACTTCAAGCTAAGGTTTAAAGTAATTATAATTATTCTCATGTTATACGGACCAATTTCTATACCATAGTCTTTTTTCTTCTTTTTATTTTTCCATAAGCGACCACTAAAAGATTGTAAGCGTTGATGTGAGGGGTTAGACTTGACCCCTGCCATGTCCATTCATCCATAAAAAAGGTACAAAGTTAGAAGGGGCATGAACCAAACCTCTAACATAGAAAGGAATTACACAGTTTGTTCAAAAAACAAAAAGAAAGAATTAGCCTATATATATACAATATTCTTTCTTCCTAATAATATGTATAATCCTTAATTTACAAATAAATATATATATATTTCTCATATCTTTTTCTTAAAAAGAAATTCGTCATTTATCTAGTTGAATCAAATTTTTAATCTCTTGAAAAATGATATAGAGAATATAGTAGGTTTCAATTCTACTAGCAGAGATGCCAATTTAGCAAGAAAGTCGGCCACTTGATTGGCTTCTCTGAGATAGTAATGAGTGATGTTGGCAATCCTGATATTGTTGTTAAGTGTCTAATATAATCTTTTTCAATTTGAGATGTGAGGTTTTATTCTTGACTAACATATTGGTGATAACTAGAGTCCAATAATTCTATGTTGAAATTGTTGAAGTTACTGGCTATACCACTGTCTGAAATGTAATCTTTATGCAGTAGAGGAGAGTGTGGAAAACAACTGACTGATTGAAAGTTTTATTTGATGAATGGAGTGAATCCCCATATCACTGAGGGACTTTTTTTTTTTTAAGACTTGAACAATTCTCCTCCCTTCAAACTAATTTTTGGGTGTAAATTAAGCTCAAAGCCTAATTTGACATCTATCTATTCTCTCCAATATATAATGTGTTATTGTACTTATTTTACCTAGTGGGTTCCTTAGAGCATCCCTTATGGATGGACTCATATTTCCAATAAGACTTAATGTACACTCAAATACCATTAATATAGTTATGATACCCATAAGGGTGGGAGAATTGGCGGAGCAGGTAGTATTCCATAAGGGAGATTCCATAATGTTTTTTCAGTCGAGCTCGTTACACCAGACTTGTCTAGTGTGGTTTATATCTTTTGTGTAGTTTGCACTCCACTTGCACACTTCCTTATAAGCACGAAATCCTAAAACAACGGATTTACCCAATGCGCACCTCAAGAATAGCGAATACGGATTTCCTCCGAGATTCCAAAAAAGAATCATTATTATGGTAGTCATAGTGTGAATAATGATGGACTTGTAATGCTTTAATTAAGTTGTCCTAAAAAGAAAAGTGCATCACATAAATTTGAGACACTGTGATAATAAGTAATTCTTTTCTTCAATCTCTATGAGATGGCTAACCTAACATGAAATATATTTGTATTGTTTGATGATGCAGTTGGACAAAGCTTCAATTCTTGAAGATGCTATAAAGTACATAGGAGAACTTCAAGAACGTGTTAGTTCTTTAGAGGAAGCAGTTGGGACAATAAAAAGTAGTACAAACTTGATTGAATCAACTCATGCCACACTAGTACACAAACAATATTCTCATGATGATCATGTTGATGATCTTGAATCCAAAAGGCATGAGGATATTAATGATATAAAGGTTCAAATTCTGGACAAAAATGTACTCATTGGAATCCATTGCAATAAGCAAATGAGGAGCATTTTCTCAATAATTTCTGGAATAATGGAAAACTTACATCTTACTATTCACCACATTAGAGTTTCCCCATCCAATCACACTTCTCTTCATTATATCTCCATTCTTGCTGAGGTAATTTTTATTTCTCATTCTTTAATTTGTAACTTTTGTGTTATCATACTTTTTTTATGACGTGGTGTCCGGACCAGCTCTCGTACACCTCGACTAATTCAACGGGATACCTGTCACCTCCCACCAGCAACAGGTACCAGATAACTCTGTCTACCAAGGCTAGGACAGATGGGAAGAATCACCTAGTGTTTGTTCTGTCTCCACCGAATTTTGAACCTGAGACCTGTGTTATCATACTTTTGTCAAAGCAACTTTCTAATACTGATGATGACATTCATTATATCGTTGCAGATTGATGAGAATGTTGATATTAAAGTGCAGGATGTTGAAAAGGCGTTCGAATTACATCTTCTTACCAGACAAGACTCGACAAAAGACCAAATTCGACTTTAATTATGTTCAAGGTTACTCCAATTGCGACGAATTTGTTAATGTTAAACGAATCCTTTGATTGAATTCATGCGTTAATTTGTACTATCAATGTGGACAACAACGTTTGTTAACTATATAATATTTTCTTTGAGCCAAGAATCGCTTGTTGTATTGACATTTTGTTTAGCTTCGAAATTCTTTTTTATGAGACACTATTTGTTCATCAATGAGCTTTTGAGACCAATATTATTTGCAAAATTAATCAATACATGTGATGATTCTGGTCCAACTGTTAATGTTATTCTGTTTTTGAGCTTTTGGATCACTTTTGGTTTTGCTGTTCTGTTTCCCAGAAAAAGGAAACAACCACAATTGAATTAAAAAACAAATCAAACTTCTTTTTTTCTAAATAGAACAAAAAGCGTCATTCATCTTTTCAAACATTGCATAAATTATGTGATTTTGACTTATCTTTTCTAAAATGCAGCTAGTACCTGTCTGATGACAATACTTTTTTTTAAATCAGGAGCAAAAATATGCATAAACTAAACAAAGTTTTACGCAGTGACGTAGCCATATATAGTGACGAGTGGTCAATCGAACATTTTTTATTAAAAAAAACAATATATTACTGTATATAATTTTGAATATCTTGATGAAATTTCTGACGTCACCACTGATAAAATTCAAATCTATGAACGATAAATTCAACAAAAACAATCTGAAGAAACAAAATCTAGCTTACAAATTAAAATTACATCCCCTAAAACCTGTGTCTAATTGTTTCACCAAGCACAATGAATATTATAGTAGTACTAATTTAATACGTTTTTCGAGATTTAATTGGCCACGTTACTCCTATTTATCCACGTGCTCAAAATGAATTGCCCTAGCCCCTAAGGGGTCGCAGTCTCGATAAGTAAAAAATATATATGCTCACTACTTATAAGCTAAATAATGTCTCAGGAAAAATAATTAAATCAGTATGTAATGTATGTTTAATAACCTGAATAAAACATGGTTAGATTCATAGAGATCCACATTACTCAAAACACACAGACCTAATAAAAACTGAAAAGTATGGTGTTTTGCCGGACCTTAATGGGTTGGGATCGAAATAACAAAATAAATAAATCATCGCAAAAGTTAAACGATAACAAAGAAAAATACACTAAAAACACATGCATCGTATTTTAATACAACCCTTTACAAACTTATTTTTAGTTTTATGTCCCTTTTAGATTTTCATTTTTACACAAAAAATATCTTTAATTTTAGTGATATGAAAAAACCATCTTCTTCTTTTTAATTTGTAAGTGATCATAAAAGATCATCTTCACGAGAAATAACCTTCCCCTCTTTAATGACTATTTATTTATTTTGTCTTGGAAAGATTGAAAAATACTCAATTTATACAAGTGTAAAACTTCAACCCCCCCCTCCCCCCCCTCCAAACAAAAAATAGTCTTTTTTTACCTAGATTCTTTTTTAAAGTAAAACACAATATAATTACGATAAAATTCAAATAATATAAAAATTTCCAGGCAAATCGTAACATAATGTTGTGCCTACCAGACTAGTTTGAATTGTCTAATTTTGAAAAGGGTACGGTGGGGATCAAATTCATATGTGTTTTCTAAGAATGAAAAGGTAATTAAGATAAAATTCTTCTTCTTTTCTGTAAAATTCATTTTTTTGTTATTTTCTTGTTCTAAACTACTTTATTTTCAAAGACAAATTACGCATGTATGTAAACTAAAGCATTAATTATGTGAAAGATATTTTAATTGAGTGTGTATGTCTCAACTAAGCAAGTTCACCGACAAGACAATTTTGGCTTCTAGACGCAAAACGACTTGCAACATGGTCGGTCATTACCGCATTAATTTTATTTTTTACAGGACATGTAAAATTTAAAGTGGACAAATAAAAATAACGAAGTATAATACGTTCTAGTTGGTACTCCCTCTCTCTAATAGTACTTGTCTTACACACCCCTTAAGAAACAATAAATAGAAGGGTGATTTTACTTTATTACTCTTTGAATATAATAAATACAATTATTAAAAAATGTAATAGGGAGATAACTATAATTAATGATAGGGTAAATTAGGAACTAAGTGTAAATCCATTAATTTCATAAAGTGGACAAGTATTGTTAGACATTCCAAAATAGTATAGTGGACAATTATTGTTGGACGGATAGAGTATTTTGTTCATCCCTTGATCACTAGCTATATGATTGTATTCTCTCTATTTCAACTTACCTGGCTTAATTCAAAGTACGAGGAATATATTAAGACGCATAAATTAGAACAGATATAACCCCACATCTCCTAGTCCCCTTTACTAAATAAGATTCGTCATTTCTGGTACATGTTTTTATTTTGTAAATTTAATTTGAGATAAATCTCTATAAAGATATTAATCACCTGCTCAACCTTACCAATAAATTAAATACACCAACCTCAAATGGCATTATACGTACGTTGCAAAAGTTCAACTAGGACTTCAAATAAAAAATTGAAACTTAGAACTATTCCTTTAGTATGTTACATTATCTAAGATTTATAAAAGATATGATCGTATCTTAAGCAAATTTAATTTGTTTAGCAAGTTGAACCCTAACTAATCATTTCAAAATTCAGGCTACTCTAATTAAAGGAAAGGTTATGGTATGAAATTGCTCTGATAGAAAGTATTTTACCTTCAAATTAAAGTGAAATTCTCAGACATAAATATCTAGATTAGTCAACCGAAATGAAAAGCTTACGAATATGAGTTACCCTATTTTATTTTATTTTGTAAAATGTATAGAAAAGTTAAAGTATTCTTTTCTATTGTTTGCATAATTAAACAAGCATAAAGTTTGTTTTCCTATAGAAGAAAGACCAATACCCCACCCTCACCCCCCACACAAAGAAAAAAGGAAAGAAATATCGCACTCATTTTAATTTATTTGTCTTTCTTTTAGTTTGATTTGTAATTCAAAATGAACTTTTAGTCTTCTTTTTCATAGGCTAAGCACGTGGAGATTCGATCTCACGATCTCTATCTGCTCTGATATCATGTTGAAGTATGTGACCATCTCATTTAAAAGCTTAAGCTGTTAGGGAGAGCACGATTTTTATTATTTAATTATATTCTCAACATGGTACACGTATCTTTAATTTATAGCTATAAGATTCAAAAGTCTAGTTTACTTTCTTAAACTCTATGTCAAATTAAAACCAGACAAACAAATTAAAAGAGAAACAGATGGACAGTATACATTTTCTCTTTCTATATTTTCCTTCTTTCAAACACAGAAAGAACATTTTTCAAATGTGAATGGACTAGAAAACTTTGACATATTAAGGGTATAAGGGTTCTGGAAGATGTTTAAATGTGGTGGAAATGGAAGAGCCCTCTCTTTGACTAAAATTTATGTTCATGATGAGTTATTACTGAAATTGATTAATTAATACATTAATTAATTAATTGAATTAGTGAGGATGAAAAGATGACAGCTTTTCACACGTGGTATAAATATATAAAATATATATTACTTTAATTGAACACTTGGAAAAAATAATAAATATTCTTTCAATTTATCTTTTTTTAATTATTTTTTTGGGGTGGTGGGGTGGTAGTGAGCTATTCAATGGAGACCAAATCCTTTGATACCTTTCCTGAGAAGTAGTATACACGGTTAAGCCTTGAACAACATTCTTGTCTTTCATCGTGGAAAGCAATTATTACAACTCTTTTCAAGTAAGTTAATTAAATTTCATCTCTTCTTTTATTCTATAGATCTGTGTTGGCGTTATCTGTTGTCTTTTGAAACTCGATTCAACTAATTTAAATTTTTATTGAAAAATCTTATTCTGAAGAATGAAGTGTTTTCACTACAACTTCAAATCGAGGGTTCAAATTCGAGACCCTTAAAAATTGGGGTACGGTGTACTTACAATTTCTTGTGTTAATGTTTAATCTCCTGAAAAATCTAATTAATTAGTTTGTTTTTCACTAAAATTAGAACAACATTTTAGAAAGAAAAAAAAATCTAGAAGAAAGATGAGATAATAGTACTACATTATTGTTAGGATAATCAATAAGGTCAATAAATGCAACCTTAAATTCAATACTAATTATTAACAAGCTTTTCTATTATATATATCCTTTAATTTAATTTTGTTTACTTATATCTTAGGGAATGGAATATACTGGTAATTATAACTATGAAGATGAGAGCTTCTTTGAGTTCAAGCCAAATATTTCTCAAGATATATATAATTCATCAGCTGTTTACAACACCACAAATATTGAAGAAAAAAGTGGTCAAAAAGCAATTTCTTCTAACAATTCTTCCTCTAATTCTGGGGGATTTGTCATTTCATTTTCTTCAAATCATGAAGAAGATATTGGTGCAATGATAAGCTCAGAAAATGCATGTCAAGAATCATTATTATTAGGGAGAAATAATAATAATAGTAATAATAATAATGTTATGTATAAGAGGAGTCCACTACAAGCTCAAGATCATGTTATTGCGGAGAGGAAGAGAAGAGAAAAAATGGGAGACCTTTTCATCTCTTTGTCAAAGATTGTACCTGGTCTTAAGAAGGTAAACTTCATTTCTTTTATCTTCTATCTTTTCCGTCTCGGCGTAACTAGAAAAATTGCTTTCATGTGATCAAGATCGAGGTCACATATTTGAATTGTAAAAACAAACTATTGCATAAATACATGGTAAGACTATCTGTGGAATAGACTCGATCTTGTGATTCAGCTTTTTCTCAAATCCCACATAGCAGAAACTTAATGCACCGAGATGTGCTTTTCTTTTTTCTATCTTTAATTTCTCTTATCAGAGTCAATATTTTCATTAAATGGACATGGTAGGGGTCAAGCCTAACCCTACACACTAATGACTCACAACCATTGATGTTGGCCTTTTGTAAAAAAAAGAAGATTTAAATATAAGGAAATTAACACGAAGAAGCCTAGTGATTTGACATCTATATATATATATATCATCTATACATGAAAAATAAATTTGAACCCCTTGGGCCCTCTAGCTCGGCCTCTGCTCCCGAACCAACAGGCTTAAATAACGAGATGTATATGGATAGTAAGAATTCATATAGTCAATTAAATATGATTGAATAGTGGGCATAGTAGAGTAAATAATTATTTTCCATCTTCCTTCCAAAAATTATGCCCTCTAGCTCGCTCGGCCTCTGCTCCCGAACCAACAGGCTTAAATAACGAGATGTATATGGATAGTAAGAATTCATATAGTCAATTAAATATGATTGAATAGTGGGCATAGTAGAGTAAATAATATTTTCCATCTTCCTTCCAAAATTATTTTTTTTTAAATTACAAAAAAAAAATGAAAATGGTGAAAAGGCTATATTTTCTTTGAATAATTGTAGTAGTTTGTAATTTCCCCCGACTTTTGACAAGTTTTGTATTCATGGCAAAGTTCAACTTTTCAAGAAACACAAAACCATAATCTTTAACTTCCTTTTATTTAGTTAAAAAAACATTTGCATTCTTGAAAATACAGAAGAACGGTGTTAGCATTAATGAGTGGCGTAGCTACATAAAGTAAGGGTGGTCAATTGAATATCAAAATTAGTTATATTGTATTAATACTAAGTCAAAAATTACTTAGTGTAGATATATATTAAACCTTGAGCGTCTGCTTGGCCATTGGCATTAGTATAGAAGTGAATACGTTTATCTTATTATAAATTGTTATA
This sequence comes from Solanum appendiculatum, assembly GCA_018342035.1. Classification (NCBI taxonomy): domain Eukaryota; kingdom Viridiplantae; phylum Streptophyta; class Magnoliopsida; order Solanales; family Solanaceae; genus Solanum; species Solanum appendiculatum. Next base: position 126,097 of record JAGDQO010000668.1, on the reverse strand, counting down.
TACTTACAAGTCTTCAATATATAGATCATCGATCGATACACAAATATGATTATCTTTTTGTTCTATTTTATAGTTAGACAAGTCATCCATCCTTGGAGATACTATTGAGTACATGAAAGAGCTTCAAGAACAAGTAAAACTTCTTGAGTCAAAGAAAAACATACCATCAGTTTTGGAACATAATGATTCTAATAAGGAACAAGTATTAGGATCAAACAAGATTAAGGTAAGGATTATGGACAAAAGTGTACTTATTAACATCCATTGCAACAAACAAGATGGAATGTTGGGAAGAGTGCTAGTCCAAATGGAGCAATTGCATCTTTCAGTCCATGACATGAGGATCATGCCATTTGGTCCTACTAATCTTGAAATATCAATTCTGGCTCAGGTACTTTAATTTATAATTGATACACTCTTAATCTTCAATTAGGTATGACATCTACTGCAAAATTAACCTTAATTTTGTTTATACATGCTATTGAATAATTGAGTCTAGATTTTTGAGATCTCAACAACTTTATAACCACTTGATACCTTAAAAGACAAACTCTAGAGATATAAAACAAATAATCCATGAGTTGTTTTCAAGAGTGATCATCAAACTTTTAATATTGCATGGTACGTAGTCATAAAATTATTCTCTTATAACCCAAAAAAATAACTCAACTATACTCAGGTGGGTTCTGATCAAGGTGAGGTCATGTACTCTGGCCTTAGTAATCCTACTTTGTGGTGTAGGGAGTTGGCTGTTTCGATAGATTTTTGGCTCAAGAAAATCATTTTTTAAAATAGGTGAAAGAAATGCAAGAATAAAAAGATATGATGGAAATATCAGAGAAACAAAGGTATTGACAGTAAAATAATAAAGATAACTCCTAAAAAAATAAAATAGTAAAGAAAACTAAAGTTAAGATATAACGGTAATAATAAAATCGAAGGACATGATAATGCTAGCATAATAATAAGAATAATGGTATGGGAACATATAGGTGTTCTAGACTTGACTACCTGCTAACTGTCTACTGTAATTCTCGATCTCCATGTTTTCCTATTTAGGGCATGTCCTCGATAAGCTGAAGATATGTCATGTCTTGTCTAATCATCTCTCTCCAATTCTTCCTACATCTACGTACTTCTACTTCTCCTCAAGCTTATCACCTTTTAGCCTCTTGCACCTTTTCATTGGGCATTTGTCTTCTTCATCTTCACATATTCGAACCATCTCAATGTCCTTTCCAGGATCTTGTCTACCATAGGCTACTCTCACCTTGCCTCTTATATTTTCATTTCTAATCTTATCATTCTTAGTATATATACTCACACATACATCGAAGCATTCTCATCTTTACTATTTTCATTTTTTGAATGTGCGAGTTCTTGACTGGTCAATACTCCACCCTATACAATATAATCGGTGTAACAATCACTCCATAAAACTCATTTTGAAGTCTTCATGCCACATGTTTATCACATAGGACACTGAATGTGAGATTTCACTTCATCCACCCCGCTCCATTACGATGTGTGACGTCCTCGTCGATCTCCCAATTTTCTTGAATTATAGACTTAATTAAGATACTTGAGGCTTTCTTTCTTGAAAATGATGACTTGTGTATCAAGCCTTACATTACCATGCAACACTGAGCTCTCACTCCATGTAGTCTCTCTTTAGTCCTGTTGATCAGCCAAAGCCTTTGGACTCTAGGTTTGAATTCCTCGGTACTTTTTCTATGTCTTTTCTAGGTCGATGAACATATATAAGTACTTATATTTTTCTCTTTTTATATTTCTCCAACTATCCACATAAAAGATGAATGGCTTCGTTTTCAATCGCTCCAACATGAATCTGAATTGATTCTTGAAAATAGACGCCTTCCTCTTTATTCACATCTTGACCGCCATCTCCCAAATTTTCATAGAGTGACTTAATAGTTTGATATCCGTATAAGTGTTATAATTTTAAATATCACCCCTATCCTTATACAATATGATCATTATCCTCCACATCCATTTTTGGGAATTCTAATAATCCAGAAATGACGTTAACAAATCCAGTTAGCCACTCCAAACACACTTTGCCTATGCTCTTCCAAAATTCCACATGAATCTTGCTCAGATCGCTCTTTCCCTTCTCAACTTACGAATTGCCCTCTTAACCCCCTCAAACATAATGCATATGCCATACCCAAAATCTCGACGGCTTTCGAAGTGCTCCAAATCACAAAAATTAACTCAATTATCATTATACAAAAATTAAAATTAGTTATGAACTTTATCGTTAAATAATTCATAGCTAACATTTATTTTTTTTATAATATATTGCTAATGCTTGAGTCCTTTTTTTTTTTTTAAAATACTGTATGCCCATATCATAAAAAGTTTTAGAAAATGTTTACTATGGTCCTAAAACAGAAGTAGTTCTCACTTCGTCAACTCACCTTATGTATTATCCTAGTGACACTACTCAAAGGAAAATACCATTTTTCATCCCACTTTTTTAAAATAATAAAAGACCCAAGCTGTACCACATGGTGAAAAACATCGGGTAATAGATTGGTTCAGAAAATGAGTTTTATTTTTAGGAAAAAAAATAAAATTAATGGTGACTTATTGACATAGCTATAGCTAAATGAAGATTTTATACGTGTGACAACCTACTTGTATTTTTCTAGACCTTACTAGTGTCTGTGAAATATAAGCATCGATGAGTTATTTTTAATATTAGTTTTGACATATAAGTACAATGCGATAAAACTTGATTGACCATCCACGAAATTATCCATTAAAAAAAATGCAACAAGGTATGCTTTTATATATAGCAAAAACTCATGTTCATATATGTTTATTTGCACTTCTTGCAGATGGAGGATGGATGCTGTATAAATGTACAGGATATTGTAAAGGCCATCCAAAGCAACATCCTGGACATCGTAAATAATTAAAACACGTACACATTTTAAATTACCTATATGTATAATTAATTGAGATATCTTTTGCAGATTAATGTGTGTATTTTTCTTTATGGAAAAATTCCTTATATATACTGGACGAGTAACTAATTTACTTAAGTTTGGCATTCATTTTCTATTTGTTTTTTGTTTTTTTTTTTAAAAATATTTTGGTATTCATCCCGATTAATTCCGGTCGCGCTGGGAAATTCGCTTTACAAAGAAAGTGCTTTTAATATATTTTTCAAATTCGAAATATAACTTCAAAAATGAAAAGTGAGTTGAAAATAACTTATAATCTATTTTTCAAATTGAATTTAAAATTTTCATATCCAAACACTAATTTTCAAATAATTAAAGTGTAAAATATTTTTAAAAGAAGAATATTTTTTTATGACAAAACCTTATCAAACCGACCACATGAAAAACCTAGTGTGAAAGTACTAATTAGGGGCTCCTTGGTCGGTGAATTAGATTTTTTAATTATCATTACACAACAAAATCGACCTGTTTTTTTAAAAAAAATTATTACTGATCCCACGCCTTAGGATTGGTGGACACTTCTGTTACTGTTAGTATTAATTAATTAATTAATTAATTAATTAATTAAACTTTCATTAATTATTTTATTTTATTTACAATCTCCTATGCTTCTAGGGTTTATTTATAGCACGTGGGTGAAAAACGTGGTCAAAGAGGACAGGAAAGTGGCAAAATAATGGTCACGTACAATCTTGTGCTTGATGAATTCATGTAATTTAATGGAAAATAAAAGTTGATGCGCAGGAGAATCTATTACACAAAAATTAAATTAGATCCCAATTATGTACAGAGACACTCAATTTAAATTTATTTTTTTAAAAAAAAAACTCAAATTATCCATCTCAATATTTAGAGTCTAATTTCAAAATCTCGATAGTTAGCTTGAATATAATTTATTCATCTAAGTAGAGGATACTATTATATACTAATAAACTATTTTTAAAATTTACTTACAATTATGAAACACATATTTTATACGTGTTATGATCACACCAAAAACTTCATTCCTTCTGCTAACTTGACCTTAATTCCCATAAGTACCACCTTCGCAAGCCTAAAGTACTACTCCTTAATGCGATAGTTTCTACTCTGTATAGAGATATAGTTACGTGATGATTTTATACGTGTGACAATCTACTTGTATTTTTCTAGACCTTATTTAGCAAATATATCGTGGCCTTCTTTTGTTTTCTCTAATATAAAAGCATCTTTGAGTTATTTTTGTCGCGAATATTAGTTTTATGACATATAAGTATAACGTGATGAAAATTAAATGACCATCTGCGAAATTATTCTTAAAAAAATGCAACAAGGTATGCTTTAATTTATATATATATATATATAGCAAAAAACTCATGTTCATATATGTTTATTTGCACTTCTTGCAGATGGAGGATGGATACTGTATAAATGTACAGGATATTGTAAAGGCCATCCAAAGCAACATCCTGGACATCGTAAATAATTAAAACACGTAAACATTTTATTACCTATATGTATAATTAATTGAGAGATCTTTTGCAGATTAATGTGTGATACTTAATTTCCTCTTCCTTTTAGTATGTATTTTTCTTTATGGCAAAATTCCTTATATACACTGGACGAAAAAATAATTTACTTAAGTTTGGCATTCATTTTCTATTTTTTTTTGTTTTTTATTTTATTTTTTCACTTGGTGTTTGGTCTTCGTTTTGGTTCGGTTGTACCAGGGAAATCCACTTTACAGAGAAAATGCTCTTAATCTGTTTTTCAAATTTGAAATAATTTCAAAAATGAAAAGTCAATTGAAAAATAACCATGAGAATTATGACGTCTCAGGTTTAATTTTCAGTGAAGACAAAAAAAATACTAGGTGATTATTTCCATCACTCCTAACCTTGGTGGATAGAGTTACCCAGTACCTATTGTCGGTGAAAGGTGGTAGGTATTCCGTGAAATTAGTAAAAGTGCGCGATCGTTGATCCGGACACCACGATCATAAAAAAAAACTTACTATTTTTCACTGATAGTGGACAAGAAAATTACACCATCAATTCATTTTTAGAAATACTTATTTCTCTTAATATATTCATATATTATTAATACTTAAATAAAAATAACAAAAAGAGTATTATATGGTAACTGGAACTCTAAATTAATTATGGAGTTTGTTTAGAATTCTTATTTGGTTGCTTGAAAAAAAGAGAGGATTATTTCACTACTTTTTTGTCCTCATTATTTTCACCTTGTTCTCTATTAACACCATTGAAGCAATTTGACATAATCATCAATGCTAACTTTTTACTTTTTTTTTCTTTTTAAAATGTAGACTAATTAATCTCATAAAAAAATTATCCATAACTTATTAAGTCTTTTTCACAACATGAAAAGGTCTTTTTTGATAGACAAGTGTCCAACTATAAACTTTAATTTAAAACTAATAGGGACTAAAGTAGAGCACCAAAAATTTCATTCCTTCTGCTAATTTGACCTTAACTCCCATAAGTACCACCTTCGCAGGCCTAAAGTACTACTCCTTAAAGAGATAGTTTCTACTCTGTTTTTTTCTGCTCACGAAGACTCAAACAAAGCTTTGGTTCATAGATGCACCGCTTATTCTTTGTTCAATGTCAGAATTACTGCTACACTAATGCAATTACATCAAATTCTCAAATTTCTCGTTTTGCTCGTTTGGGCCAAATTCAGAATGCCCGAAGGGTGTTCGACGAAATGCCCAACAAAAATGTGACTTCTTGGAACTCTATAATCACTGGGTATTTCCAAAATCACCAACCCAATGAAGGCCGGTGTCTGTTTGATCAAATGCCTGAGAGAAACATTGTTTCCTGGAATGGGTTAATCTCAGGTTATGTAAAGAATAGGATGGTGACGGAAGCAAGGAAAGTGTTTGATAAAATGCCCCAAAGAAATGTCATTTCTTGGACTGCTATGGTTAGAGGGTATGTTGAGGGGGGGTTTGTTGAGGAGGCGGAAACCCTGTTTTGGCAAATGCCTGACAAGAATGTTGTGTCATGGACTGTGATGTTAGGTGGGATGATTCAAGAAGGGAGAATTGATGAGGCTAGAAGGCTTTATGACATGATGCCAGTAAAGGATGTAGTTGTGAGAACTAATATGATATGTGGATATTGTCAGGAAGGTAGGCTGGATGAGGCGCGCGACCTCTTTGATGACATGTCGAAAAAGAATGTGGTTTCTTGGACAGCCATGGTATCAGGATATGCCCAAAATGGTAAACTGGATATTGCTAGAAAACTGTTTGAAGTAATGCCTGAGAAGAATGAGATCTCATGGACTGCAATTATAATAAGCTATGTGCAATATGGTAGATTTGAAGAGGCGTGGAAGCTTTTCGAAGTGATGCCTGTTAGAACTACTCCTGCTTGTAATGCCATAATTCTTGGAATAGGACAGAATGGGGAGGTTGCTAAGGCTAGGATGGTGTTTGATCTTTTGAAGGAGAAGGATGATGCAACATGGAGTGCAATGATCAAGGTTTATGAAAGGAAAGGATATGAGTTAGAGGCGCTGGATTTGTTTCTTCGAATGCAAGTAGAAGGATTTCGGCCAAATTTCCCTTCGTTGATAAGCATACTTTCAATTTGTGCTAGTCTTGTAAGTCTTAACTATGGTAGAGAGATACATGCACAGTTAATCAGAACCGACTGTGATGATGACGTGTATGTCTCTTCTGTATTAATCACGATGTACATCAAATGTGGTGATTTCGTCAAGGCCAAATTAATATTTGACAGATTTTCTCCAAAAGATGTGGTCATGTGGAATTCCATCATAACAGGTTATGCTCAACATGGATTAGGAGACGAAGCTCTAGAAGTGTTCAGAGAAATGTGTTCTTTACGTATTACCCCAGACGAGGTTACCTTTGTTGGAGTTTTATCTGCATGCAGCTACACTGGGAAAGTGAATGAAGGGCAAGATATCTTTGAGTCCATGAATTCAAAATATCAGATGGAGCCAGGAACTGCACATTATGCTTGCATGGTTGACATGCTTGGTCGAGCTGGTCGATTGAATGAGGCGATGGATATGATCAACAAAATGACTGTAGAAGCAGATGCAATTATTTGGGGTTCTTTAATGGGTGCGTGTAGGATGCACATGAACCTAGATTTAGCAGAAGTTGCTGCAAAGAAACTTTTACAGCTTGAACCCCAAAATTCTGGGCCCTACGTCCTACTTTCTAATATTTATGCATCCAGAGGTAAATGGGCTGATGTTGCTTCACTTAGGAAGTCGATGCAGTCTAGGGAAGTGGTTAAATCACCTGGTTGTAGTTGGCTTGAGGCAGACAAAAAAGTGCATATGTTCACTGGTGGACAGAGCACTCCCCATCCAGAGCATGATTCAATTATCAAAATGTTAGAAAAGTTGGGCCCTATGTTAAGAGAGGTTGGATATATTCCTGATGGAAGCTTTGCTTTGCATGATGTGGAGGAGGAAGAGAAGTTGCATAGCTTGAATTATCACAGTGAGAAACTAGCTGTGGCCTATGGACTTCTTAAATTGCCTGAAGGTATGCCTATACGAGTAATGAAAAATCTTCGTGTTTGTGGTGATTGTCATTCTGCTATTAAATTAATCGCTAAAGTCACAGGACGAGAGATAATTCTGAGAGATGCCAACAGATTTCACCATTTTAAGGATGGAGTATGTTCTTGCAAGGATTTTTGGTGACTGCTCTGTTACTTTGAGCATAATTCAAAAAGCGGCTTTGGTGCTGTGGTCAATGGTGACTATGCATTCAATTAGCGTTCAACTGTATGCCATTCACATTTGATAGATTGTGGAAGAGTATCATAAAACCCACTATTGATGAGTATTTCATCTCATATTACTGGAGATATAGTGTATACTGTGTTCGCCGAACAAGTATAGAGGATTGTGTTGTAAACTCAAAAAAGACATTTGTGAACATAAAAGAATGCAAAGATTAAGATGGAGCTAATTTTTGTTCGGATTTTAGAGATCAAGGGGTTGAAGGTTAGACATCTTGAGCTTAATGTCTAATCTCATGCTAAACAATGCTCAGCACCAAGCCAGGCCACTCATTATTGTAAGTTTGCAACCTTCAGGACTGGAGTTCCACTTGCTGGAGCTGGTTTCCTGAGCATGAATCCAGTCAGAAAATTAGCATGAACTGGGATTAGGGCTGGGGACTTAGCTTTTGAACTATGCTGAACAGACATGACTTCTACCTCAACTTGTCCTTTTTGCTATGCATCGCAGCATCAGCCACGCTGATGAACTGAAATGACCCTAATCTATCAAAAACAATCTTGATTCCCTCTTGGCATACTTAAATGAGTTGGCATTATTGCAGTTACTGTAATCTTCATCAGCCACTTGTAGTACAGAGTCACACTGGACAAAAGTTCAAGCGAAGGTAAACTGTCCTGCCTAAGTTCACTTGAAAATTGCTTTCTGATCACATTACCCTAAAGCCTTATACTGATAAGGTAGTGTTTTGTATGTCATCCCTACCTACTCGATGTCTTTACTGCCTATATCTGCAAATGTTGAAAAGGGAGTTTGAATAAAATAAAACCCAACTTTATGGGGATGAAATTCTGAGAAGGAAGGACTGCATTCAGCATTTAGTAGGACCGACAGGCCCATAGTGTCCAAGAATAAAAGAAGTGAAGGTATGGGAATCAAAAATATGAAATGTGCAACAAAAGTTTGCTCCTCAAATAGCACAGGAGGTACAATGAGCAAGGATGAATTCCGGAAGAATGTGATAGCAATAAAATAAAGCAAAACTGAGAAGTGGTGCACTAAACCAGTGGCTACTTCATACTGAGTTGCATTACGGAAACCAATTAGTAGAATATTTTAGGAGGAATTTATAGAGAAAAGAAAACTGAAGACATGCAATGGCAGGAAGATCAATGGTTGGATAAATGGCTGGAAGGGTCAATATTGGAAGAGCTTTTTGCTGAATATAGTCATCTTCAAGAATCGCACTATCTCAAGATGCTACATCGAGATGGACAGAAATTTCAGTGAGTGGTAAATAGAAAGGCTTAGTTCAATCCTTTGTTGCAGAAACTGGAAGCAGTATATGTGGAGGTGGATCAAGACTCTATAGTATGGATAGGCTGCACGCTGGCAGATTCTCTGGTAACTACTGTTACAAATATTTTCTTCAACAGAAAAGTAGCAGTTACTCACTGTCTTTGGGAAATGACATCAAGTTCCTATAAAAGTTGCAAGTTTTTTATGGATTACAACTCATGGTGCCTGTTTGACACAAGACAGCCTACAGAGGAGAGCATATCAGTTATGCTGCAGTAAGGATCATCGGTATGTTCTGCCACTTACTAATCCTTGAAGTTATTTTCTCTGTTGCATGTATTTGATTTCTCTTTCTTTATCGATACCTGCTCTTTCTATCTTTTCTTGCGTCATTCATGTCTACTATAAATTGTTCTGCTCCGTGTCAATTGAAAACTAATATTTTGTTCATTTCTTTATCTTTTCTATTTAGTATGGTTTGGATGTTGCCTGAATGAAAAATAGTATGATTTGATGCATATAGCTGCATAGTGAACCAGAGCATGATATTCTATTTTAAGGAGAAACAACTCTGAATTCCCAAAAACTTTGCTAGAGAGGCCACATCCCAAAGGTGATCAAATGAATGTGCACATGAGTTATTAAATTCCTTCATTGCTCATCTAGCAATAAGATAAAATTCTCATGCTGAACTGAGTATCAAACTGATGAATTGAGAAAAACACTAGTACCAAATTTTAAGTAGTGTCAATCATGAAAGGAAAGTTATGCAAATGAAGACCCATTTATCCAACAGATGATCACACAAGTTCTTTGATTCTTGGAGCCACCCTTAAGCTAGGCAGTAGCTACCATAATCTGCATACCATAAAAATATTGCTGATGACTTGCTTTTTCTTTTTACCATACAAGGACCTGAAAAACACCTTCAACTCTAGCTCAAGAACCATAAAAATATTGACTTTTATCAGTAGAAAATAAGAAGGAAAGCTCAATAACATCTTGGAAAGCCCATGATCCAAATAGTATCATCATCCAAAAGGATCCAACATCAGTTGCTATGGAATCAGAAGTGATTTCACCAAAACCATTACTAATGAACAGACAACTGAATCAACCACATCTTGAGGGGGGAAGAAAAGAAAGGAAAAGGGTCCAACTCAAATTGACAATTTACATTCAGAAAAACTAGAACTCCTGTAGATGGTTAAGTACTTGCAACCAAATGCTTAAAAGAAGTTACTTTACAGGGAAATCAGACTATCAGGTCGAAATCAACCCAATTCTGTCCCAGACGTGAAGAAGAAGATGATGAAGTAGAAGAAACAGAAGAATCATTATAATCTTGATGATGTGATGATGAGGTAGAAGTAGTGTGAGAATAACTCCGGTAGGAATAGAGATTAGGAGGGAAACAGAGGAGTGTGCAGAACCAGAGAGCTAAGCGACCAATCTGTTGAAAAGGATAACAGATAACAAGATCCAACAGTTGCTGACTGCTTATTGGTTCTGGCAAACATGCCAGCAACTGCCAAATCTCTGCTGAAACTTTTGCCACTGACACAACCAATACCCCATTGAATGTCATATTTCTTCTGCTTTCTTTGAGTTCTAACACTTCTTTTTCACTTTTCTGCCAAACAGAATGTTGTTTGTCAGCTGAGGGTCTAAAAGTAGGAGAAGGGGTCACCAGGTGGAATAATTCAGTCACTTTTTTCTGTAGGCCAGAGGAGAATTTTGGGTAAGTACGTGTCCCAATATGAAATTCATAAAACATTCAGATCTTGATAGGCAATATATTTATATATTGGTATAATAATAGAGGTCATAATTCAATCGAAAGAGAAAACATTATTAGTAGTTGCCACTTGCCATCATGATAAAACTATGGCTTTATTCGGTATGCATCTCATCTAGTCTGACACGATTCCAAATAATATTAGATAGCGCTAACATGATATTTTTGTAGCCTTAATTAGCGAGCTGAAGTGGAGTCAAAATTTTTAGTTTATAAATTATACTTTTTTGCTTGCTAAGTTTTTGATATATTATCTATATATAGTAAATATTTTTTTTTATTCAAATATAGATTTGAATTAAAATTATTGAGTTGTATTAAATCGATAATAATAATGGTGGCTATTCACAAGGGATTTTTGGCTGTTTGAAAGAGACAAAAGCAGTAACGTAAACATGTGGTTTTCCTATTTTGTTGGAATAGCTAACTAATCAAAATCAAACAACTCATCACAATATATTTGGTGAGGCGTAAATGAGTTGTTCATCATGAAATTAAATGATGTCAGTCAATATATTCAACATTAAAATTAATTATTCCTCGAAGGATAAAAAAATTCCAACACAATCAACTATTAAGTCATTTGAGTTAATTCCTTTAATGGTCAAATTATAAAAATGAATCAATAAAGTCAGTTTTTTTTTTCCTGTTTTATACTAATAAAATCACTCATAATATATATCAGTTTATCTTTTGTAAATTGATGAGTATATATAGTACAATACTAAACTTCTCAATTGTGATTGAGACATGCTTAACGTTATATAATCAATCCGTCTTTTTGACACCCTAGAATAAAGCAAGTATATATATATCAGTTGAATGAGAATATTATCGGATGACGCTCCTTTCCATTATTCATCCTCTCCATTTCCCCAAGTACCTACTTAGATGGTAGCCACATGTCATAATTAAGAATCAATAGTTGATATTTAATTACCTAAATTAAGGTCTAACCATGATTAGAATAACAAATAATTTCTTTATTTATTTTTTAAAAAATTATTAAATCCACTATTCTAACAAAAAATTATCTCATAAATTTATTTCAAAAATTCACTATTTTCCATTTGATTAACGGGCTCTTATTTTTTTGAAAAAAGTATTTTCTTTTTTTCTTTTTTTAGTCATATAGCAATGGTTAAGCCTTTTAGAAAATCGTTACACAAACTAATCAACATATGATGTTAAAAAAATAAAAAAGAATATTTACAAATTTTAAATTAAAAATAATTGCATGATGTTAATTTTTTTTTATTATAACTCAGAGTTTCAAAGAATTTTAGAAACAAAATTTTCGTAATAAAAAAGAAAAATCTGTTTTTAAAAAAAAGAGCTCATAGTAAATATGAATAGTGAGAAATTTTAAATATATTTATGAATGAGAATTTTTAACTAGAATTATGGAATTGATATATTTTTAAAAATAAATAAAGAAATTATTTGTTATTTTAATCATGGTTAGACCTTAAATTAGGTAATTAAATTTCAACCTTTGATTTTTTATTATGACATGTGGCTATCATCTAAATAGGTACTTGGGGAAATGGAGAGAATGAGTAATGGTGAGGAGCCTCATCCAGTATTATCATATGAAATGTATTTATTTGATAGTATTATGTACCTCATATTGTCCGACTCGATTCCCAAATAATAATTGCATTAACAATCGTCAAAATAATATTCATTTTTAATGAATAATTCACAAGGGTCTTTGGCTTTTTCAAAGAGACAAATTTTTAAAAGATCAGTATTGTGGACACGTTATTTTCTCATTAAATAGGAGTAGCTAACTAATCAAAACGAAGCAACTCACCACAATAATATGTTTAGGCACTTATGGCGGCTTGTACATCATCAACACAAGCAAGTCAATATTTAAAATAATGATAGAGTCGTGGATAACATGAATTCGTGACATACCGAGATTGATTCATTTTATCGATGGAAATGATTTTTCCACGAACATTTATTTAAAAGTCCAACATGAACAAACTAAAGTCATTTAATTATTAATATAGATTGTGATGGAATGATTAAGATCTCTTTATTCTTAAATTAAAAATTTCAATCCTAGGTATAAAAAAATGTTAAAGAGCGCCAACTCATGTTGTTCCCTTTTCAAAAAGTTAATAACGTATAAATTATCTTGATTGGAAACTATAACAATAATTAATTTACAATAAATGAATATATCAATCACTATTTTTAGGATAAGGAAGGACCAAGTCAGGAGTACTTAGTACAACATTTGAAAGTCTATATGCATTGATTGATTCATTTTATATAATTTATCAGTTTCATTAGGTACCTAATTAATAATTATTAGATTTCAAACTTTTTGAAATGGCTAAGGCACACAATTTTTGTTTTCTTTATTCATAGCGACCAAGAATTTAAAAACTTACATTTTTTTTAATTTGAAATTGATTAAGAAGAAATTAAAATGATGGATCATCCATTGATTGATGACTTAGTTGATATCAGCCCGGTTTAAACCCCAAGCAGTCAAAGTGGAGATGTCAACATGTTGGGATCCATTGTTGAAAACAAATAAATGTGCATTATCATTGATGGCCAAAGTAGGATAAGCTCTTGTTGTGATGCAAGCTTTTCCACCTCCACCAAAGCTTTCTATTATCGAATGATCAATCTGGAAAGGAAAAAAAAACATTGTTATTATTTAGAAGTACGAATAGATTCTTTTTGTTAGATTCCTCCCACGATTTCTCACCTTATTGCTCTCTTGATGATTTGTATAATTAATTTGATAGTGAGACTTACCAAAGTTCTTAGTGATAACTTTTCTGTAAGAGGATCAATATCCAAAAATGCTCCATAATTGGTTTTATCATACTCAAGACTCAGAGATGACCTGCATTACAAAAATTCATAATGAATTTCTAAATCTACGAGTAAAAAAATAATTAATTTGTCATCAAAATAAAATTACTTATACTCTTGAAAAACGCAACCCTCTTTCTCTTCTTTTTTTTTTCAATGTAAAACCAAATCTAAGGTGATTTTTGTACCTTTTTTGGTCACAGCCCATTAGCACAACAAACTTGTCATTCTTTTTGAAAATTCTAAAGAACATTGCACTATATTCTTCAATGTTATTTGAGGCCAAAACTAGCAACCCAAAAGGTCCTACGCCAATGTTGGCTGATGAACCACTTTGGTTAGCTATCTCTTGGGGATTTGTCCAACTTGATTCCAGCAACTCTGCCTGCTCAAGCACCGCGATTGGAATTGAAAAGGAGATTTCTACATCAGCCTGAGACAATAATAAATAGTCGCATGAGTATCAACTTAGCAGGTTGGGTTGAATTTGAACAGATTGAATGAGTGTGCGGTTCATTGTTGAAAAGTCATTGGAAGAACTATACCTGTGCAGCAGTGACACCACAAATTTCACGTTTTGAACCAGCTTCGAGTGTTATATTTTGTAAATCAACTTTGTTTGTCCTTAGAGTTTCGATTTCTTCGACAGGCCATTGAACCAATTGTTTTCCACCTCTATCCAGCCAAATTTTCCTAGGAAACGACTGTGATAGTACAATGAGATTTAACTTTAGTTTTGATTGTTACGGAAAAATGACAAGTTTAAAATTAAATTTGTTTAGAATAATGGACGAATAAAAATAAATTATCACGTATCGTGTAAAACGAATTATTACCTGAAGACCAGACCATCCTTTTATTAAATCGATTTCTTTACTTGTAGACTCATTAATCCAAGCAATGAAGATCCTCCTCTTTTTCTCACTATCAAAAAAAGACTTAGAAGCATAATACCTTCCATAATCCAATCTTAATCCTGATTCATTGTCTACAGATCCTTCATCTGGTATATATACATCATTGTGATGGTCATACGCTCCAATAGTATAATAATCAACAAAAGAACGAGCCACACTATTTTTGAGCACGTGTTTCATTCCTGAAAAAATCTCTGAAATGTCAAGTCCATTTTCCCCTTCAATTGAGACAGGGAAAAAATCAGGGCATTCCCACATTGTAGCTTCACTGGACGAATGCAGAGGCCGCTCTGCTTCTGTCCAGTGAATAAAATCTTCACTTTTATATAAAAGAGCAGTTCCTCTGTTTACTCTTTCATTTCCTATAACCACTCTCCAAATCCCATCAGGCCCTAACCACGCTGTGGTTGGGTCCCTAAACGATTCTTTTTCATCTTCATTTGGGGTCATGATTGGATTATGAGGAGATTTAACCCATTCGACAAGGTAAAGATCGGATGGATCTTTAGGCACAGCTAGATTTTGAAGTTGAACTTTTTGTGAGTCGCCTCCAGTATAGAGTATAGCTGGTGTGCCATCTTGGAGAATTGTTGCGGAACCTGTGAAGAAATATATTTATTTATACTTGATGTTGATCTCCTGAATAAGGTTATAACTTAACGTAATATTTTCACAAAATATCGCGATTACCTGACCAGCAACCGTGGATGTCATATGTGTGTGAAGGCAAAAGAGCGGGAGGATGAATAGTCCAGTTGACAAGATCAGTTGAAGTAGAATGACCCCATGCTATGTTTCCCCATTCAGCACTTTCAGGATTGTACTGGTAAAATAAATGGTATATTCCTTTGTAGATCATTGGTCCTGAAAAATTAATGAAATTTGGGAAACTCAACCATAGACAAGTGTTCCTAAAGAAGGTATTTTCCGTAAAATTTCCAATAGACACAACATTATTGGAGGATAGAATTGGCAAAACAACTTTAACTATTTGCTAGTATTATTACTCAACACGATTTTGCTAAATAAAAGGTAGATCTATGTAATAAAATGGTAAGTTCTCTGAACAGAAGATTGATGATTAGATAGGAAAACTTACCATTAGGATCTGTGAATTCGAAGACATGTCATGTATTCCCAGTTCATCAGCATTACAAGTCAATGACACAATTCATCGATCGAACATAAATCAATAAAAAAAAAAAGAAGGAAGAATTAATTTAGACTAGATTACACAAAAATTAATCATATTTCTGAAAAAGAATGAGCGTGTTAAGAATGTACCATTCATCCAATTCTTTGGAGGTTGGAAATGATAAGCTGTTCTGTAAGGTTGAGCCATGAGGAGAGCAAGAAACTTTACTTTCTTTTTCTTTTGTATATGTATAAATATAGCATACAACTAAAGAAAGGTATATATCAATTATCCATCATACTCTCTTGTACAGGTCAAAATATTTTATTAACAAGTCATAATATATCCCAATTAATCCAAAATAAATAAATATTACATTCTAACTAATCCCATATAATATGTTCCAACCAAACCAAGACGACAAAGACTTCCCTTTATCTTGTACAAGTCAAAATAATATATTCAGACTTCCCTTTATCTTGTACAAGTCGAAATATTATACTCACGGGCCAAAATAATATATTCCAACTTGTTTGTTTATATTCAGCGAGTAAAAATCATTTGCATTACTAATTGTTCTTTAAAAAAAAAAAAAAACTTCACATATTACACGGGATAAAAATGTTAATTTCACAGCGCAGGATTTTGATTCTTAATTTATTTCAAAAGTATATGCAGCAAATTGTTAGGCGGCCAAAAACTATTAACCAGGGATAGTTTTGTTCAATTTAACATAGTTCAAGAACATATTTGTTGGTTTTTAATATTTTATATTAAACAACAGACACTTCACATAAATGTAATCAGCTTTGAACCTTGGATCCTAATTTACCTGCATCTAACATCTACCGCTTGAGTTCGAATGCAATCCCCATCTCTGCATGAAAATGGATACTTCAATACATAATTTACTAGAATCTATTGTTTGAGTTTCTAGGAAACTCTAGCGCTGCAAGAAAATGGATACTTTCAACACAAAATTTTACTAGAATATATTGTTTTGAG
This sequence comes from Solanum appendiculatum, assembly GCA_018342035.1. Taxonomy (NCBI): domain Eukaryota; kingdom Viridiplantae; phylum Streptophyta; class Magnoliopsida; order Solanales; family Solanaceae; genus Solanum; species Solanum appendiculatum. Next base: position 109,366 of record JAGDQO010000668.1, on the reverse strand, counting down.
TTCAGGAAACTCGTTCTGCAAGAAAATGAATGCTTCAATACAAAACTAGTTGTTCAAAATTGTAAACAGCTGAAAGTCTCAGGATAAAGGGGCTAAAACCAGATAAAGCAAAAAATTAAGCAAGCGACAATCTCTCAAAAAGGTCAAGCAGATCAACGGTAACGGCGGAGAGATAGAGTCTGGTTCCTTTTCCAGGTTGCCCTTCTTGAGGGGCGAGCCTTGTGGTGGAGATGTCCTCTTCCTCGGAGTCCTCTGTATTTCTTACCAGCTGAAGTGAGACCACGCAATTCTCTGTGCTTATGCACTGGGTTGCAGATCCAGTTGATCCTTGGATCATTGCGAATAGCAGCATGGGCCTGGTCAACCAATATTACCTCAAAGTACTTGTAGGTTGAATCCTGCATTAAATAAGGTAAGGTTTAGATTAATGTTATTCCCATTATTAAAGCATGTATATAAAGATTCTAAATTACACGGAAAAGAAAACTAAAAAGTAACTCAGTCCACGAAATAGCACCCATTTACAGAGTGGTATCTGCATATTCATTAAACAAACTCAACCACCTTGTAAACCATATTTGGAATTCAGTCCTCAAGTTTAAAAGTCTGTAGTGCATAACGAAATAAAGTTCTTTGTCTCAATTACACAATCCAAATAACTTTGCAATCTAGCATGTCAGAACATAAAAATGCACTAGGAAGTACAAGAAAGAGGTAAAATGTGAAAACACATACCTCGTTAATCCAGTAAGAGTTGAGGACTCTAAGACCACCCAATTTCCTACCAGCACGCTCCTCCGCAACAGATCGCTTGCTGCGCTGGAACTTCAGTTGAGTAACTCCCTGGTTGGTGGGCTTACCATACACAATACCCTTGGAAACTGGCCTCTTCCTTCCACCACGTTTCACACGGACACGGTAGACCACATAGCCCTGGAATGATAATGATCTCAATCACAATTCGGAAGTATTCCATACTATGGAAAAGGTAGCATTAAACATGATAGAAGAAAAGATTTCTGCATTAATACTGTTCCTCAAAAGGGTATAAGAAACTGAGTATAACGTTATGGGTTTCTATCATTTGCATCTAGAAACTGCACAGAAATGATGAATAATAAGGTCATACAATACAGCCTCCACAAGCAACTCGGCAATCACAGATGTGTGTCTCCAACATAACCCAGAAATTACATAGGACCCAACACTGAGACAAATATCAGTTGCCTTAACCCATAGGCAGCTAATGAACACAAAACATATAAAACAAAAGAGCATGAATCAAACTTCATTTCCACTAGATATCCAAACTCACTACTCATTTTATGGACAAAACTTGCAAAAAAGATATAATATCTGCAATCCTACCATTAAGTACACATGGAGTAAATTACTAGACACAACAGAAATGTACCTGCTTGGCCTTGTATCCTAAGCGGCGTGCCTTGTCAGGACGGGTAGGCCTGGTGACACGGACAATAGATGGGAGCTGACGGTACTCCCAGCACCTCACCCTTTGCAAGAACCTCATAACATCTGACTGCTTCTTCCTCCATAGCTCCGACACATAAGTGTAAGCACCTACATTTCCACCAAACATCAAACATCAGCCACTATTCCAGCAACACCGCTATCCATAAATACCACTATCCAAAACAACTTAAGTCTCATTTAAAATTTACCCTATCCAGCTTTTAGGGTAAAATATCCACATTTTCATTTCATCTCGTGAGAGCTTTTAGAATTAAATTACATTTTAATTTTAATAAAAGGGCAACGATGTAGAAGAAAATGCATTATATTCCGTAAAATCAAACTCTAAAATTGAAACATCATTCATAGCCTATTAGAATAAGATATCATTTTCTTATGAAGAGTTGTCAATCACCCTATACAGAATATTATGTGTCAGATTATAGCAGACATATTATGTGTATACGTATCTGATTCAATTACTAGATCTGTCTTTGTTCAGTTCAACAAATTATAGTGAAAATTTAGTGGTTTAACAGAATCATTAGAACAAAATGCCCGATTATCTAACCTAAAGAGACAATTAGAAGTACGAACCTGTTCCAAATCCCCCAAAAAAACTAAAACAAACCTATAGATTGTTCATTTTCAGCTAGATTATCAACATGAATCAATTTAGCAAAGAGTATAATACATATAAGAGAATCGATAAACGAACGTACCCATTGAGTCTGCTGTACTTCTATCTCTGTGGTGTTCGGTGTCTCTAGGGTTTTGAGTGACACATTATAAAAGGAGTGTCGTTACCCTTCTGGATAGTTTTTCGGCCCATAGGCCCATTGGTGATAATCAGATTTTACTAGCAATTCTACCAAGTTGGGTTTGCACAAATAACCCCTTTTTAGCTTACTATTTAAATTTTATCTCAAATTTTAAAAAGGGAAAAAGCTGAATATCCTTCAAATTTGTCATTTAGATCTGATATACCCTTGTTATGAAAGTAGCTCATATATACCCCTATTGTTATACAAATGGCTTACATATACCCTTTTTCTCTAACGAAAGCGAAAAAATTAATTTTAATTTAATTTTTTAATTATTTTAAAAAATATATAATCTCATATGGGTATATTTAATCCTCCTCAAACATATATTTTATTTTACTTTTTTTTTGTTTCAATGACTAATTTAGATTTATTATTTTGATGGTCAAATTTATTTATGTTTCACTAATATTCTTGTAAAATTTATTATAGATGACCCAATTTTTTTTCAAATACAAAAATTAAATTACAATATAAACGAAAAATAGTTTTAAATTATAATATAGCCACAAAAAAATAATTTAATTTTTTTTCTTTACACTATGGAATGAAAGAAAAAAATAAAATAAGAATAAGAAACTCAAATAATGATAATCAAAGAAGTCAAAAAACAATTTATGTATGAAAAAGATTAAAATATACCTTTAACTTTGCTAGAGCGTAGAAGGATCATATATACCCCTAAATGGTTTTTTTTTAAAAATAAAAGTCAAAAATATAAACTTAAAACTAATTTTTCCACTTTCGTTAAATGAAGGGTATATGTAAGCTCATTTTGTAATGGTAGGGATATATGTCAGCCGTTTGTATAACGGTAAGGATATATATCAGTCACTTTCATAACGAGGGGCATATCAGCTCCAAATGGCAAAATTGAGAAGTACATCAGACTCTTTTCCCTTTTAAAAAGTATGCAAATATAACTTCTGAAATTAACAAAATATTAGACTCTAATCTAATATTTTATCATGATGTTCGTTTTACTCTAATCTAAAAGGTTCATAAATTGCGAAAAGAAAAAAATTAATCATTTAACCAACAAAAAATTATAGTTTTGTTATCAATGGGCTTAAATCCCATTTCATTGAGGATAAGTAAGAAATACCGTATGGTGTTTTCAAAAGTGTCAAGTGTTGGTGTTTCTGTCCCAATTAATAATTTTTTTTAAAAATAATCTTAATTTATTAAAAAAATCACTAGGAAGAACTTGTCCATCAAGCATAATATAAGTTTTAGATTTTGTCATAAAAGATATTCCCTCTGTCCAACAATACTTGTCAATTATTGACTTAGCACATCCCTTAAGAAACAATAAATAGAAGGGTGATTTTACTATATTGTCCTTTGAATATAATAAATACAATGTATTGAAAAATGTAATAGGGAGATAACTATAATTAATGATAAGGATAAATTAGGAACTAAGTGTAGAATTATCCATTGATTTCATAAAATGGACAAATATTGTTGAATATCCCAAAATAGTATAGTGGACAAATATTATTGGACGGAGGGAGTAGAACTTGTGGTAAATTAAGCAGGTTCACTATATGTAAGTATCCTAAACTTTTATCTTACAAGCAAAAGCTACAATTTATTCTTGATGAACAACACATTATTTACATGTCTTATCCATTAGGTGTAAAATTCTAATTTAAACCAAAACTTGTGATATTAAACAAGTTCATTATATTAAAATATTATGAACTTTTGCCTCATTGACAAGATTAATTTATTTTCATAATTTATGATTGATGGACAATAAAAATTTTGCCTAGCAATTTTTTTAAAAAACGGATACGATTTTTTAGAAAATTATTAAGCGGGGTCAAAAAAAATCAAAATCACCCTTTTTAAAGGTCATTCATGAATTTAACTCGAGGAAAAGTGCACCAATAGTCAATTTTAGGAGCATTATTTAAAACGTAAATAACATTTTTAAATTATTTAAACTTTAATCACTTTGTAGTAAAGGGAAACGTTTTACACAGTATGAGGTGAGACATAAGTTCTGAAACACGAATATAAGTTCCATGGATTTATAAAGTGTATATCTCATATATCTTTAATTAATTTTATAAGTTTATTACTAAAAAAATAAGTATTAAGTGAATTTTTCGATAATTTTGTCAATATAATATAAGGAAAATATTATAATATTATTTGAGAAAGATAACAACACAAAAAAAATGAGAATAGTTGAGATAATCTTTATAATAAAATCATCATTCATTTAATTATCAAGCTCCATATCTATTAGTCTTTTTCACTCTTGACAATTTTTTGCGTGATTATTGTTTGTATATTTTCAGAGAAGGGGAGGGATAAAAAATGTAAAAGTGTCATATAGTGTATTTCTAAATGAGTTCCTCAATGTGTTTATAAGTCTGTGACAGTTGTCAGCTTTTTAGGTGTTTAAAATTTCTTTTGAAAACAACTAACATGTTTCTAATTAATGTTGGCCTTTAATTATTTTAATTAGAGAAACAAAAAATAATTATTATTTTAATTATAATGAATCTACATAAGATAGTCGATTTTTAAAGTGCATTGTTTGCACCCTAACTTTAGATATTGAGTTTAATATTAAATTTTGTTGAATCTAAAATTGATATCTATTAGAGCCTAACTCTCATAAAAGATCTAAATTTGAATTGAATGTAGTTCAAATTCAAACCTTTAGTTGCAGAAATTAAGTGATGACTAGCCTAAATTATAAAGGTTTGAAGTTTTTATTTTAAATTTAGGAGGCTTAAAACTTTAGATTCCAATATAAAAGTAACACATAACAAAGCCTAGATTTAAATTTGATATTTTAATTTTTAAAGGGATAATTTTATCCAGCTTTTAATTTAGTTATTACAAAATAATTTAACTTTAAATATTCTTTATAAAAATCAGACATGCTTCATAACACCATTACAATTGACTATCTGGTGTCATTTCCTCATCCATTAAATTCAAATGGTTTAAGATAATATGGTACTGGATCAACTTAATCCATGAGTAATAGAGTGGATTTCTATTAAAACTTAGGGGGTGTAAAAATCAAACTGAAAAAAGTGTTATTGGTTTATTGGGATAATGACTTTTTTTAAAAAAATTATCAGGTTATCGGTTCGATTTTGATTTTTAATATTGGGTTATTGGGTAAACCAATATACTATTAAGACTGTAGTAATTTTCTACTTTATCCTTACATAAATATTAAACATTAATCACAATATATTACTAGTTACTGACTTTGTCCTTTAGCCTTTAATTCACACTTCACAATGACTTTGAGTTCACAACTTCACATTATACAAAACGTCAAAATCTAAAGTAAGAACCATATTCCTCTTAATTTCTCTGTGTTACACTTGTGTAATTCTTTTCATATCAATTATTACTGTTTCTATTTTATGAGCATTTGTAAAGTTAAATTATTGTCTTGTCACATCAAATTATTGGAGAAATCACATATGTGTGTTATAAGCATTTTTTTTATTGGTTAAATTGAAAATCGAACCGTTAAGGACCAAAACTGATAAATCGAAAATCTATAAAAAGTGTCTTATTGGTTCGATTATTGGTTAATCATATTTAAAAATCAAAAATCAATAATACATAAAATCGAACCAAACCGATCGATGCACACCCTACAACCATGAGTTCCCCTATGACATAGGCGCTCTTGGGTGGGGTGGGCCATTCCATCAAATCTTTGAGAAGGTCAATCTCGTATTTGATGGTCGAAACTCCAAGGAAAACATCTTATTATAGGGAAAGTGTATAGATGTAGATGATAAATAATTGTTTGGATGATCATTCTTTTAAGGCATTTTTTTCCACAAAATAAGTTAAATTTTGATGTTTTTGAATCAAATTCTAGCTAACACTATTAAAATTCAAACATCCAAGTCTAAAGTTACCAAATATCCAACTTCTAATATTATTCATCTTAATCATAAATGACTCAAATTTGATTGTTAATAATTTGAATTAATAATCTTAGATTGAAAGTGATAGTTACTTATTATTTTATTCGAGTAATTCTATCAGGTTGTACTAGTGCCTTTAATAATATCATTCTGTACACTTTGTTTGGATGATTGTTACGTATTGTTTCATAATGTATTGTATTGTGTTGTATCATATCGTATTATATTGTTTTAATGAATATATTATTTGAATAGATTATATCATTTTTCGTCGTTACATAATGTCACACATTCATTATTTGAACGATAAATCTACCAAAAAAGTAGGGTACAGGGTTATGAAAAAGTAGAATAAAAGATGAAATATGATTATTAAATGATAAATAAAGACAAAAATGAGAAGAAAATATCAAGATAACAATGCGATTACACCAAATCAATTGTTACATAAAAAAGATTTTTTTTATCGCTATCTAATAATGAATTTAAACGATACCATACAATATAATTTAATCATGAAAACAAACTTCTCATTTAAACGGACAATACAACCGTCCAAAGAAGGTAAAATGAATTGTTTAATTTCGGCGCTCCGTTAGGACGAAATAGAACAAAGCCTGGCAGATCTCCTGGCTGAGAAATACTCCTACAGAAGAAATCAAATCCCCTTTACGGCACAGTAGGAAAATTAGGAGGGGAAAAAGTGTGTATGTGTGTGTGAGAGAGAAATTGAAAGAGGAGCTCTCCACCTTCTCCTCGGTCTCTCCGTCGCATTTTCTATTTCTCAATTTGTCTCGTTTGAAACTCTCTCTTCTTCTTCCATTTTTGTAGCTGCCCAAGTTGATTGGAGGAGGAATTTGGGTGGTTTTCTTCACCGATCTCTTCTCCAAGAAATGTCCGCCATTTCGAATTTCACGGCGTGCCGGCGTTTCCAAAATGGAACTACATTAACAAAACAGTCACCTGGGGTTGGTTTGATTTCTAACAAGTTTCTGACGACAAAGATTTCTACACCATTCCAGAAGGTAATTTTAGTAATTTGTTCTGTCTCTTTCTTTCCTGTTTTTTTTAAATACCAAATTTGGACTAATGGGTAACCGATATATTGCTGCAACCATTACTCCTTCGTTACAAACGATGTTAATATTAAAAAAGTTTCAATTTTTATGCTTTTTTGGTATCTTGCTACGTGTTTTAGCATTATTAATGAACTTTGTCCCAATTTTAAACTAGTTGAGGTCTATACAAGCTAGTAGGTGTCTTTCTTTCCTTTTGTAGCATTGTTAATGAACAATGCTCTGGCTCTATCAGTACACAGGACTGCGAATGCTCTGTGAATACAGGCTGACTTTTCCTGGTTTTAGTGTGACATCATAGAATTTGGTGGCCCTGGTTTCTTGTTAAAGCTGTTGGTCCATTTCAGAGTTATTTTACAATTAGTACTATTCTGTAGTGTTTTATGATGTTTTGTACAAGTGACTGGAATATTCTCAGACTCTCGAATAATGACATGTTTATTTTATTTCCTGAGCACCTCTGTGAATTCCGTGACCCTGTTTTCTAGCTCATTCTATTTCTCAAGCACCTGCGTTAGTGAAAGCAGCTACCCACTCCAGTCGTGCTATTCTTCTTCATAGTATATGGAGCTTTAAGTGGAAATTTCTTTTACTTCCATATTAATGACTGAGGTCATAAAGTTCTATGGTTTCTATGCTGTAGTGATAATTTTCTCGTCTTGTTTTTAGTTTCTTTATTACTCCCGCCATTTCAAAATAAGTGGTGTCTTTACCTTTTCATTTTGGTTCAAAAATAAGTGGTGTCTTACATAATCAAGAACAGTGGCGGAGCCACCTTATACTTAGGGGGTTCATCCGAACCCCCTTCGGGGAAAAATTATATTATTTATACGTGGTTAAAATAAATTTTTAGGTATATACAGTAGATGTCGAACCCCCTTCGACTACTTCGTGTGTCTATTTCTGAACCCCTTTATTGAAAATCCTGACTCCGCCACTGATCAAGAAGGCGTTAATGATGTTCTTCCAACTTTACCCTTATTTAAATAAAGAGAGTTTTACATAACTAAGAAATTACTAAAGAGCTACCCATCTTTTTCAAGGTATTTATTAAGGATAAGTTAATAAAAATACATCTTACTTTCTAGGTTTGAGTAATTTTCTTAAGGGGTGCCCAAGCTAAAAACACCACTTATTTTGAAATGGAGGGAGTGATGATTTAGAATGTTACCTGGTGATTTGAATTTCATAAGTGATTCAACTTAAAATAATTAGCGGCTTTGCATATTCTAAGGACTGTTGTGGTTCACTTTGCTCTTCTCAGGTGTCTCTTGTTCATTCAAAAAGGATGTTTAAAGGTTCAAATATAAGAATGACAATGGTAGATGAGAGACGTTCCAGCGGGAAGGTTGTTGTGCCATCTGAAGTGCTGGTAGTGGATCTGTGCTATATCTCTTATTATTAAGTGCTTATTTTGGAAAATTTGGAGTTGACTTCTCTTATACTTTTGGTAAAATTGTTGAGACTTCCCATTAAATTTGTGACACTTACATCAGCACTTTTTCCCCTCTCCAGAAGGATTGTACACAAACATTTGATTCCTTAACGGTGCTAAATTTAGTTTACGTCATTGAATATTTTTCTGGTTAAATACAACTTTTGAAAAAGTTGGTTGACATGATAAAAGAACCTTTACAAGGTACTCTAATATTAGAGAAAGTTTGTCTTGGAAACTGAAGAAAGGAAGAGATAGGAAGGGAAAGAGAGTGATTTTTTCCAAATTGGTGGCACAAAAGTCATGTTCTCTGCTTCTTCCTAACAAAAGAAAGGAAGTGATGACTTCTTCTCTAATGTTCTATCGTTTTTTCTCTTCCCTTTCTCTGTTCCAAGCTAACAGTTAAGAAATGATATTCTCTTTTACTTTCTATTTACACTCTTGTTTCTCAGATGAAACAAAAAGAATTCACTGGTTTTAATTTTTATTACTTCTACACAAAAGTTATTCACGATAGTTCAATGGATATCTAATATCTGGAGGAAGGTAAATTATAAAAAAGTTAAAAGTAAAAATTGAGGAAGGTATATCTGTTTTCTTTCACAAACTGCGTAGTATTGAAGTAATTGTTATTTGCTATAAATGTAATTATTGAAGAGTGTGCAACTAAACTACTGATGAGATAATTTTTATATGCAGGCATATGAGCTCGTTCAAGGAGCAAAAGTAAGTTCTTTCTTGAGTTGAAATGTAACTAATTTATGTTTGGCATATTTTTCTTTTTCCTTTTCCCCTCTTTATCTGTGTTCGCATTTGTATTTATTGTGATGTATGCATGTGGAATGTGTCTGTTCGGAAAATATTTTATAGCTCAACAATAACCTGAGTGTTTGAGTTGGGAGGAAGTGTAGATGGTTATATTCTCACTGTTCTGGGCCACGTCAAATTATGGAAGAAAAATCTGATAAGTATTGCTTTAATCTAGTGGATGCGGAGTGCAGTCTAGTCCTAGACCTATTTTACTTTTTAGATTTTTTGTTTTTGTTTTTCCTTTTCTTTTTTCTCGTCCAGTACGGACTATACAGTGAATCAGATGTTTGGTCAGGAAAAGAAGCATTTCTTTTCACGAAAAACTCTTGTTCTAGTGCTGCTACCAACCATGCTGCTACCTACCTCTGGTTGGTGGAATATATATCTAAAATTAGACACTTAGCTATTGCGTGTCGTATGCTTTTTGGTTACTGCTTCGTTAGTGAAAGGACACCTTAGATGGGTATATCATTGTTTCTTGCCACACACAAAAACTGTTTGAGTTCATCTGAGAAGCAACTATGTGGTATATGGTTTTAGTTGCATGATTTTATCTAATAAGAGTGAACAACTGTTGGTTTTTTAATAAATGAAATTAAGAAAATAATAGAGAGACTTTGAGAGAAAAAATACTGCAGTATTGTCAAAGGAAATTATTTTATTAATAATCCATAGACTTACATTTATAGATATAATTCCTAACTAAAAATAGAAAAATATGGTTACTAACTTATCAGTAAAATTCAAATAAAAAATAAAAAGAACTAACTCCTAAATTGAAGTCATCTAGGACTCTAATAACATAATTTAAAAATCCTAAAAATAGCTAACTGTTTTATTTCTGCAATATCCTGAGACATATTCTCAACACTCCCCTTGGATCAGGAATTGTAGATTGTAGTCTCATCTGAAATTGACCTTGTGAACAAATCTGCCAATTCATCTTTTGTCTTGCAAGGCTTGTGTGCATCTTCTGTTGGATTAAATGAGAAGCTATTACCTCTCATTTCAACTTGTAAAATCTCTTGCTTAGTGGAATCAAATATTCGATAATATTTGTCTCCAAATAATAATTTTAATCCTTTTTCTATTAACTGACCAATACTAAACAAACTTTTATCAATATCAGGCACATAAAGAACATCTGAAATTATTTTTGTACCTGAATTTGTTTTAATAGCAACAGACCCTTTTCCTGTTGCAGGAATACAATCACCATTCCCAATTCTGACTTTCTTATTTTTCATAGGAATGAATTCTTTAAAAAGATTTCTTTCATATGTTATGTGGTTTGTACAACCACTATCAATCATCCAAAAATCAGATTTTTTGATTGAAAAACGAGTTGCCACAAATAAGTGGTCTTCTTCTTCTTCAGTAGTGACTTGGACAACTGTTTCATCTTTTTGAAATTTGCTTTTGCAAATCACAACTTCATGACCAAGTTGTTCGCAAATCTTGCACTGTGCATCTGGTCTTTTCCAACATTTATATGGAGGATGTCCATTTTTGCCACAATGCTGACAAGGTGGGTAATTTTTCAAAAATTTACCCTTGCTTTGAGTTTTGTGGCTGGCTACTAATGCTCCTTCAACCATGCCATCTTGCCTCATAAGCCTCCTTTGTTCCTGTGCCTGCAAAGAATTTAACAATTCTGCCAAAGTAATTTTGGACAGATCTTGTGTGTTTTTCAAGGTAGTTCTACATGCTTCATATCTTTCGGGCACTGTAACAAGAACTTTTTCAACTATTCTTGTATCCTTAAATTCATTGTCTAGTAATCTTACGTTGTTGACAAATCTCTTTTGGTGATGTGAGAGTCATGATTTTCGTGAAAACAGTTGTCGAAACAGCAGCAAACAAAGTTGCTTTTGTAATGGTTTTCTTTTCCTTGTGACTCTTGATTTGGGTCATGGTGGGATTATTTGGCAGCGGATTAATTTCATAATCCTCTTCCATGGCTTCCCAAAGATCAAGAGCCTCCAAATAGGTTTCCATTCTCACAGCCCATAGTTGATAATTTTCACCATCAAAAATAGAAGGAGCCATTCGTGAAAAACTATTTTCGGAATTCATTTTTCTATTCACAGGTCCCTCAGGAAGAAGGCTCTGATACCAATTGTTGGTGTTTTAATAAATGAAATTAAGAAAATAATAGAGAAAGACTTTGAGAGAAAAAATACTGCAGTATTGTCAAAGGAAATTATTTTATTAATAATCCAGTGACTTACATTTATAGATATAATTCATAACTAAAAATAGAAAAATATGGTTACTAACTCATCAGTAAAATTCAAATAACAAATAAAAAGAACTAACTCCTAAATTGAAGTCATGTAGGACTCTAATAACATAATTTAAAAATCCTAAAAATAGCTAACTGTTTTATTTCTGCAATATCCTGAGACATTCTCAACAACTATATACATATTTCAATCAATCAATAACCTTAATTACAATCTAATTGAGGTCGACTTTGTGAGTCATCTTTATCCATCCCACATTATTCTGGCACATTTCATTCCAAAGTAGTGGTAAATAATTTGTCTGTCGAGGCAAATTCTGAGGTTCTTTAAAACTTAATGTTCTCTAAACCTCTCACACTTATCTCTGCACTGACTCTCATATCAGATAATAGGGCTCTTTTTTTCCATTCCGTAGTACTCGGGCACATCTTATTCCATGATATTGGTTTTTTTTTGGAAACTGGTAAGGTTGAATTCTTCAGCATTAAGATGCTGGCTACCTCCAAAAAGGGATAATTACAGATTTCCTATCAAATCTATAATCTGATCTATATCATCTATACAAAGTTGTTTACACCAAAAAAGTGGAGATACTATACAATTCCATTTAACTTTGTGGATGGAATTGGATCTATCTTAAAACATCTTCCATTTCTTTCTTTCCAGACTAACCAACATACACATGATGGTATTAACTTCCACCATCTCTTTTGACTCTTACTGCCTCCCCTCCTAATCCAGCAGCTCAACAAATCTGATGTTAGTTCTGGCATTGTCTAGTTCATGCTTGTGATGTTGAGAAACAGGTTCCAAATTTGAGGTTTACTATGCAGGAAGAGATGGTTATTTGTTTCCCCTGTCAAGTTGCAAAAAAAACACCTAGGGACCAGCTGCCTCCCTTTCTTCTGTAGAACTTCTTCTGTTAAACATGCTTTCTTTATCACTAACCAGGTGAAACACTTTACTTTTATAGGAATGTCACTCTTCCAAAAGTAATTCCAATTATATTTTGGGCTCCTTGTCATCCCCTGTAGTCTTCTTTTGTAGGCCTTGTTGACTGAGAAGACTCCATCCTTACTGTGTTTCCACAGGATCTTGTCTGTTGCTGTTGTGGTTATAATCATTCCAGCTAGACAATATTAGTTATACATTGTCTCTTAGGGCTAGTCAAGAGGTTCTCTAGATCCACTCTTATCTCTACGCAGATTCCCTTAGCAGACTACTGCTAAGATACTCGTACAAAAAGTGGAGTAATTTGAGTGTATCAGCAACAACAAAGGCAACAACAAAGGTTTTATCTCAATTGGTTGGTAACACCTGTATGGATCCTTTGTTTCGATTGTCTTTTGCTCTTAGCTAAGTCCGCGCTGATATGCATATTTCAAATTTTAAAGTTTCTGGTGAAATTTGTTGTGGGTAACCATAGGAAAATGTGTTACTTTTATCATTTTGGTTATGTTATTTTCATTGTTGTTGTCATTGTAGCTCATATTATGCTGTCATAATCATTATTGTTTGTTGTTCCTAAAGTTATTGTTGTTATTTCATCTCTGTCAAGCAATTTTCAAGTGTAAACTTGACATAAAAGAAGCCCCAAGGGCTTTGGTTCTGTGAGAAATATTGGAGAAGAATATTATTGAATTGTTGTCTACATTATTACATTGAGATCCTATTTATAGACACTACATTGGAGTTCTTTTCCAACTAGGATTCCTATTCCTATTCCTATTCTAACACTCCCCCTTAAGCTGGTGCATACAAATCATATGTACCTAGTTTGTTTCAGATGTAATTAATACGAGGATCGGTGAGGGACTTGGTGAAGATATATGTAAGCTGATCATTTGACTTCACAAATTTTGTAACAATATCTCCTGAGAGTATCTTTTCTCAATGTGCATAGTCCTTTCATAAAACACTGAATTTGATACATAATGTCAATCAATCTCAATGTGCTTGGTCTTCTTTTGAAATACTAAATTTGATGCATAATGTTGATAAAACACAGAGTGATAAATTCTTGAATTACAGTGTTGAACTTCCCAAGTCAACCTTGAGAAGACTGTTTCAGACCATACAGGCATAGAGTGACTTACACAATCGACAAACAAGGTTACTAAACTCCCTTGAGCAACAAAACCAGGTGGTTGCTTCATATAGACTTTTTCCTCGAGATCACCCTTTTTTTATAATTCTTTTTTTTTTTTTGCAAAAGCAGATTTGAAACAGTAAAAATAAATGGATCGTCTTGAAATCAAGAGATGAGTAGATCTTAAACAAGAAAGTCATCGTAAAACAGGTCGGAACATGCTCATACGCCAGAGTATTAGATTTGATGGCTGAAAGTGGTCACAATCTAAGAAATAAAATTATATGGGTAGGGTTGAAATGATGACACAACCCAACTGGAAAATAGAAATTATATAGGAAAGTTCGGATTGACGGCACGACCCTATTGAAAAAGAGAAATAATATGGATAGGGTCAGAATGATGACATGACCCTACTGAAAAATAAATAAATTATATGGGTAGGGTCGGAATGATGGCACAACCCTACGCAAATCAGATTTGAGGAGTCACCAGAAAGACGAATGGAACTACGCAAATCAAATCTGAGGAGTCACCGAAAAGACACACAGTGCTCTGCAACTCAGATATGAGAAAATAGTTCGGATAAATCCACGGTACTACGCAAATTAAATATGACAAGTGGTCCGAAGAGATGCACGGTGCTACACAAATCAGATATGCAAGAAAAAGATAGTCACCGGTACGATGGCACGGTGCTACACAAATTAAATATGAAAAAGTAGTCGCCAGAAAGATGGCACGGTGCTACACAAATAATGACAGATACGGGATTGACACAAAACTACCCTAGAAAGTCACCGGAAATTGATGCACGGTGACCTGATTGAGTTTTTTTTTTGAATATGGGGTTCATGCATATATCATTGGCCCTACTTTTGTTAACATAATCATTGACCAGACGGGCGGCATATATGGGTAATAGCCACCCGCTGGCAGCGGAAGCTCTTTGATTCTCTACCAAGATCGGAAAGGCTCTGATACCATGTGAGAAATATTGGAGAAGAATATTATTGAATTGTTGTCTACATTATTACATTGAGACCCTATTTATAGACACTACATTAGAGTTCTTTTCCCACTAGGATTTCTATTCCTATTCCTATTCCTATTCTAACATCAGATGTGGGGTTGACACAAAACAACCCTAGAAAGTCACCAGAAATTGACGCACGGTGACATTGAGTTTTCTTCTCTTGAATATGGGGTTCATGCATATATTTTTGGTCCTACTTTTGTTAACATAATCATTGGCCATACGGGCAGCATATATGAGGAATAGCCACCCGCCGGCAGCGGAATCTCTTTGATTCTCTACCAAGATCGTAGAGGCTCTGATACCATGTAAAGATATGGACTTGGACAAACCTCCCCTCGTGAGCTAGCTTTTGGGGTTGAGTTAGGCCCAGGTGCCATATCTTTACATGGTATCAGAGCCTTTACGATCTTGGTAGAGAATCAAAGAGATTCCGCTGCCGGCGGGTGCCTCCCCTCATGAGCTAGCTTTTGGGGTTGAGTTAGGCCCAAGTGCCATATCTTTACAGGTTCAAAGGCAAAGGTTGTACAACAAGGGATGTGTGATAGGCAATATCATAAGTTCGAATCCTGTCCGGTGAACTAAGTATGGTGTTTAAGTAGACAGGGATCCCATTATCCATTAGGTTACTTAGATGAAAATATCGGATTTCTCTGTTAAGAAAATAAATTTTTAAAGCAACATACGAAATAGTTCAATGAATAACATATATTTCCCGCGAGGCATGACAATGGACCTCTCATTCAATTTTTAATCCTCCTCCTCTTCTGTCTAGATATAACTTTAGGGAGACTGGGAGACATCCCCTTTTTGCTGGATATCATCATAATTATTAAAATTATGACTGAAGAAATTTTTTTTCATAGTCTTAAGGAACTAAGATTCATTATTTCAACAGATAAACTTGCTCAACTCTCTAGCTTATTTACATTTTCATACATGCTGTACATTTAATCATTTTTCAGTTTACAATCTATTTACTTCACTTATTCATTAATATGCTAAATAAACTAGTAGAATTGGTATTTTTTCAAGCACATTTTTTTCTGCTATTTTACATGTATATGCCATTGACAATGGGAACTTGGGTGTATAGGTAAAATGGAGTTATATCATGGAGGGATCGTTGCCCGAACCACCAACTGCTGTTCTCTTGCATGGTATTCTTGGCAGCAGGAAAAACTGGGGTAATAACACATTTAAAGATTTGTAAAATTTCAGTTCAACACACAAATGTCTTGTGGATTCACTGAATTATCATGATTCTTTCGAAGTGCCTTGTTTCTCAAATTTCTTATCCTTGTTTCTCAAAGCATATATTAACATTGCCGTGCAGCTTTCGGTCAGGCCTTCTTATGTAACTAGCAGTTGGAATTTTGCTTGAAACGAGAGTAGTTCAAACACCAGAATGTCTTAATGAAATTATTATCATTTCCAAAACAGTGAGGAGTTGTGGAAACTAATTCATGTACCATCTAATTCCCTCAATTTTCCAAATGGCACGGAATAATTCTTTCCTTACTCATTCCATACCTCTTTACGAAAATAAATTACCCATTCCATATTTCCAACTGCACAGAGTAATGTTCTATGTCCTTTAGTTTTCCATCTTAATGCTCTAAATAGCACAATTGTAACACCTAGTAGCAGCTGATGCTGGTAGAGCTCAATTTGTTTCAATTTTATTAGTGATTATTGATTAGAACCATCTTAGCTGAACTTCAGAAAATCTTTCTGGGATAGGAAGAACTTTCTTTCATTTAGCAGAAAAATTAAGGGAGTGTTGTGACAGAAATACTGGTAAAGGACATTCCATATTTTTTTTCTTTTCACCCGACCATGAACCAAGTTTCATGATGCATCATGCTTGTTACTCCCTGTGAATTCTCCTTTTATCTTCAAGTACAATGGGTTTACTCAAATTCTGTTTTTCCCTTTTTGTTTTGACATCTAACTGTGTTGCAAGTTCTTCTGCAATGTACTTCAGAATCCTGATAAAGAACCTGTAGTTTGAGGAAGTTCATATTGCAATAAAATGCAAAACTATTTGCTTGTGGAAAAGAATGATTTAAAAAGTGTCTCTATTGCTGGAGTGCAAGGGAAATTCCACATCTTGTGGTTTAGAGGTTCTTATTTCCATAGAGAATTACTAGTTAATTGCTGACTTACTATTGCTTTAGATAGTTTACTTTTTATTACTATTATTTTTTTTATTTTTACTAATTCCTCCAATCTGCTTAAACAGTATTCCGTCTTCAAGTTTCTTATCGTCAACCTTTTCCATGACAATCTGAAATTTTCAGGAAGCTTTGCTAGGAGATTGGCCCAAGAATTTCCGAAATGGCAGGTAGTAGAGATAAACATTTATTCTTATCCCTTCTTATGTACGCAGTATCTTAAAGAACTTTGCATCATGTTTAACTTGTCCCAATAGGACGGGGAGTGTGTTTTGTTGCATGTTGTTTACTGTTGGTTTGGGAAAACAATTCAACCCCATTTTCTTCTATACTTGATCTGTGACGAATGAGGAGAAAGGAAGATTTGATCTGACATTAGTACCCTTGAGAGATGGTCTTTTTTTATATTCATAAGCTTGGACACATTGAGAAGTTCAAGAAGACTCTTTTCACATAACCATAAATTAGGCAGCTCCCAGGCTGCTCAAAAAGCACTATGATGATTTGTTTCCATCAGTCTAAATATAGGACGGGGAGTGTGTTTTGTTGCATGTTGTTTACTGTTGGTTTGGGAAAACAATTCAACCCCATTTTCTTCTATACTTGATCTGTGACGAATGAGGAGAAAGGAAGATTTGATCTGACATTAGTACCCTTGAGAGATGGTCTTTTTTTATATTCATAAGCTTGGACACATTGAGAAGTTCAAGAAGACTCTTTTCACATAACCATAAATTAGGCAGCTCCCAGGCTGCTCAAAAAGCACTATGATGATTTGTCTCCATCAGTCTAAACCTTGGTTGACAGAGTTACCCGTATTTGTGCTAGTAGAGGTAGCAGGTACCTAGTGGAATAGTTGAGGTGAGCGCAAGCTGGCCCGGACACCACCGTCATTAGAAAAAAAATATAATCATAGATTATACAAAAACAACACCTGAGCGTTTTTGTTAAACAGTGGACAAGTGCCCTCCTCTTCTCTGTTTTTCAATTCTTTCCTATATTGAGCTGCTTACATTTTCTTAATAATATGACACGTCCTAGAATTTTTTCTTTTTGGTTGTTGTGAAGACAAATATAGGCACAAATTCAATTCCAAACTTCATAGAAGTCATTAATCAACATCCTTTAGAAACTCTTTTGGGAACAATAGTTTGGAGCATAATTATGTTGGGGCAACTTTGTTGTAGGGGTGCTGACTGCTGTATGTGTCTAAGCATCAAGTCCTTGCCTGAAAACAGTTCTCTCTTTTCATTGATTTATTTGAACAAAAAGCTAATATTAAAACAAATAGTGAAGCTTTAGAAATTAAAACAAAAACATATGAAGGTCCCGAATTTTTTGGGGTTCTGATGTGCTTTATCACCCTTCTGAGAGATGCAACTAGAAACAGATTGCGATGTATTGAACTGTTCTATGAGAGCTTCTATGAGTTATCCTGAATATTTTTCATCAACTCTTGGAAGCTACTGTTAATTGCGGTCACATCATTCTTGAACCTATCTTTTCTCCTCTTTGTGGGATGTCATCTTGAATTCATTTGCTTTTGATGCCTTTCGCCAGTTGTAATCCTCAAACTCACATTCTTCTTTAACTCATTGTCGATATCTTGTGGTTGGCTTGTTTTGACACGATATTTGGGTGATTTTGTTGCGGACAGTCTTACAGTAGATTTACTTTTCTGCAGTTTCTCCTGGTGGACTTGCGGTGCCATGGTGATTCAGCATCTCTCAAGAAGAGAGGCACACATACAGTTGCATCAGCTGCTCTTGATGTTTTAAAGCTGGTATAGTTTCTTGACCATGAGCTGCTGCACTCAGCACATAGTGTATTTTCTTGAGTGCCATTTATATGACATCCGTATCAGTAAAACTGCTTAAGGCATGTCTTGCACCTATTTTTTCTTCGATCTCTCTGTTTCTTTACATCTTACACTAAGCTTTTTGTGGGGCAGACATGGAAAATTTTGACAGACATTAGCAGTCAGTCCTTGAATGTGCTTCTATTTTATTCGTTCAAGTTTAGAAGAGCATGACCAATTGCATTATTCTCAAAAATCAGAATTCAATATATATTCTTCTTTTGATATTGATAAAAATATTGTCTTTCTGCAAGTCGATATGGGACTTGCATGCGTACATGTGCATGTTTACATGTGTCATGTGGAAACATTAGCTATTGCCATGTCATCCTAGAGGCTCCTATAGCAGCTGTATAACCATTTGTTGTCAGTAGGCCTCCATACCTACCAACAGCTTCATCCACCCAATCTATTCATCTATTCCCCAAATAAATGTCTACTTTCCATTTGTGATTTCATTGAGGGTCAATATCTGCTTAGAATTCTTAGTTGCATCTAGATAATTGATGTTGTTCCTTCCGTTATCGTTGAACTTTTTTGCCCTCATAGTTGACTTGGAATTCTAATTCTTTCAGTAATATATCCAATTCCGTACTTCGTCCCTTTTTTTATGGGATCAGTTCTCTACTTTGTCGAGTAGACAACATTCATTATTAGTGGGTTCTCCCATTACTTGCCCAACTGCTTTCAAATTTTCAATGAGGGGTCTAGCTTCATCTTCAAACCCATGAAAGTAAAGCTTTCTTCACCCATCTAAAGGCATCACATCTACTGGTAGTTTTACAATGACTTGCATGGCTTTTTAGTCGTCATACCAATGCAGTAATGATGTGTCAACCGTAGTGTTGACTGAATGAATCTTTGTTGATCATCGAATGATGGTCTGATTCCCATGAATTTTAACTGCATGTGTTGTTTGGACTGAATCACAAGATTTCTGAGTGTTAGTAACCTCTATGCTCCCCTTGGCTTGATTGGTCTAGGCGATTGTCCTGTGCAACCTAGGTTGAGAGGCCAAGATAATGCGCAGCAGCTGATTTTTTCACATCAGCTAGCACCTCACCATTTCTTTTTGATAAGGTGAATAATTTTATCAATATTGGGAAATCCCGTAGACAAGAAGTATATCAAGAAGTAGAGAAACCTACACTAAAATATGGATCTCTACAAAAGTCACCCACTCATCTATACAAACAAGAACCCATTTGTGCAACAAAAGAACTAGAGACAAGAGGCTACTCTTCATATGTACAAATTCACTCTGACCCCTTCGAAAGCTCTCCTATCCTTCTCCCTCTCCCTCTCCCTCCATACAACCCATATACGTCTCTGATAAGTGTCCTGGCCAATTGTCTTTTGGCCCATTTGTAAATTTGCTCCAAGATGTTGCATTTTATATGCAAGGTTATATCTTTGGCTTGATTAGGCTAGTTTAATTTGAATCAAATATGGGTCCTGCGGACCTGTCCAAGATGTCCACTCTATGTGCTGGACACATTTGGCCCTTCCCTCTGTGTTTGTGTTACATTATCAGTGTCTTACAGTTTCCTGTAATCATCTTTTTTTCACCCATGTTATAGATTCAACCTGAATCAGTTTTTGTTACCTTCTTATCCTAAGAGACACAAAAAAGGTTTTGCATACCAACTATTAGTAGAGGCAATTATAAGAGTACTTTAATTGAGGCATTTGCAGTACTTGATCACCGTATTTATGAATAATCGGGGAGGATTTCCAAGTGGTTTTATAACTTGTGCTTTTTGAAACTATTAAGTATTTTTGGATGCATGAGCAAGGGCACTTGCTTGTCCTTTTCTTATTGGTCCGTTTTCTTTTACCAACTTATGCTAATGGTTGATTCCATATCACTGAATCATTGGCCAATGTTCTCCATGGAAATCTGTACTCTCAATCAATATTCGTATAAGAAAAAAAATGCTTACGTGCTGGTAAAATTTTACTTTATCCTGCAATACAGGGGCAATAGATGTGATGATATACCATGTCAGTTCAGCGGTGTGTCACTTATGATTCTCTTGTTTTTCTGATTTTGGGTTGGGTCAAATGGTTCCCCATTTTGCCTCTTCACTTCTTGCCTGAGATGTTAACACTATTATGGTAACACATTGCGTGGGCTCAATCTTTATTTCTTCTTTGTCTAGCTTGGGCAGCTCAGACTGACTCCCCGAGTTGTAGTTGGTCACAGCTTTGGAGGAAAAGGTAACTTTTAACTTATTACAGTGAAAGCTACTTGGAGAAATCAATTGATATTTTGTTGTTCAGACATTGATCCTTCTTATTACTATGCAGTTGCATTGAGCATGGTTGAGCAGGTTCCAAAGCCCCTTGCACGGCCAGTTAGAGTAAGTATTCTGTATGAAAACTGTAAAAGCATGCTTGCAGTAATATCAAACACAGTTTTGGATATAAATTGGAACTTGTGAGTGGTTAAAGCAATGTTAAAGACTCAGTTAAGGCAGTCTATACCATTTGCTTCACAGTTCTCTCATTTTAAATTGGTGATTTTGGTAATTGGTCTTTAGGCATAAGTATCCCGTAAGAAAATTCTACAAGCAGACTTGAGGTAATATCAAACACTCTTTCAATATAGCTTAAAATTCGTGAGTGGTTAAAACTAAAAGTAATGTTAAAAACTCAGTTAAGGCAATATATACCATTTGCCTCACAGTTCTCTCATTTACATTTGATGATCTTGGTAATTGTTTTTCAGGGATGACAGTTTTCTTTTCTGATGCACTTTCTTTGGTCTTGCAATCTATTTTGCCATCCTTTGTTCTGTTTTTTTCTTTCAACTCCAAATGCTTAGAAGTAATTCAAACTAATTGGGTCATAGGTCTGGGTTCTAGATGCTACTCCAGGAGAGGTTCGAGCTGGTGCAGATGGAGATGATCATCCAGCTGAATTGATATCATTTCTGAGTAAATTGCCAAAAGAAGTGAGTGGTTCTGGTGATTTCAGTTTGTATAAAAATGTCTCCATGTATATTGCTTTACATGAACCTTAACAAACTTTATGCTCTCTTATTGTCAACTCTCCATGATATCTTTAGTGTGTCAATATTGCTACATGTTCCTTTTTAGGCTTTTGAGAAGAAATTGGGGTGGGAGGTACAGTGGGCCTTAGTATGTTCATTCTCTGATGTGTATAGTTTAAAAGAGCAGAATAGGAGTGCATCCTGGATATAGAAATTTTTTTTGTTAAGTGCATTGTGTTTTATTTTTTTTGTGTGTACTTCTGGAGTCATAGGACATCACTTGTATAAATATTTGATCAAAATTGTGGATGACTGCTCCTACATATAGAGTTGAGATTTGCATAATTCTTGTAAACAATAGTTATCTCCCTCTTTGGTAATAAATGTTTCACCTGTCCAAAAAGAATTCGTGAGAAATACTTTAGGTTTAAGGTATGATTGATATTTAATGTGATTTACTTACAACGACAAAGTAGTTTTTGGTGGGAAAAGCTTGTCCATTAGTGTGGAAGTATAAGCTGAATGTGTCGCTGTGTCAGAGCAATGGAGAACAAGCCTTTCTCCTTCGTATTTTAGCTTGCTTCTTGACTAATTCTTCCATTCTTGCATGTTGATATTGTTTTGCACTACACTTGGTTTATAACTTGAAATAGCATACAATGTCGTATTGAAACTTTATTAGCCTAGGCTATACAATTCACTCACTCAAATGTTGTTTCTCCTTCTCGTCTCTCTCGTTCTCTCTTTGTTTTATTACTGATATATTCACATAATTTGTATTGACATCAATTCTTCTTATGAATAATATTTTTCAAGGAAGGTCTCTTCAAAACGAGATATTGTGGAGGCTCTTATACAAGAAGGTTTTTCCAGGGATGTAGCACAGGTATCCCCTGGCCTCACATATTTTTCTTTCTAGGAATTCTGAAAGGTTTAACACTTGAACTTCAACTTTGCAAACTTAAATTGCTGTATAAGCTAAGGCATTTTTCTGCATCAAGTGAGGCACTGAGCTTGATGTTGGTTAACTGAGGAATGAGCTCTGAAGTGCGTTAGAAACATTATAAATGTACTTCTTTAAGTTGTTGTAATGTGTTCCACTCTTCTCAGTGCAAGTAGAGTGAGCCAGTTTATATCTCTTGACTACTGTGAAAGAAAAAGTGAATGATGATTTAGTAGGCAGAGTACCAGAGGATAAGTTGTCCAAAACAAAAAAGGAAAAAAACCGTACCACAAGAGTGACACTCCCCAGTCTCTCTAAGTATCTTGTAATGGACCTATAGCCTTACTCAGTATGAAGGCAGGAGAATACCCTATCTCATATGCCTTTGACATGTCTACCTGGGTCCTGAAAAGATATCTGTGATATGCCCCATGAAACTGGAAACAATTGCCAACCTTGGGGAGAAACTTCTAATTTTACAATATCTTAAGCCCCAATAGTTAACTCGAACCGATACAAGTCCTTTACAGTAGCAATCAATCTCTTCCACCTTTCCTTTCTAAAGAGAGCTTATAGAAAAACATTGGGAGTTTTTTTTTTTCCATATGATTTATTGGAAATGATGTTCCTGAATTTTGTTGGTCAGGATAGGAGACACAATGTTTCAGACTCCCCACCATTCAAAATTTAAAGAGTCTTTACTCGAGGCTGGATTCAGAATTTAGAGTCCACGGGTTCAGAATTCTTGTGCGCCTATTATTCCTCTAATGCAGCGAGTTTAATTCTTTTTATATTCATGTAGGGGTCATTTGTTATGCTGGACAAGCATAGATAGTCCAACAACAAAAAATTAGTACTGCCTTATGACTTATCCCTTGTTTGGTTACTAATCCTAAGGTAAGTTATACCAGAATTAGTATTTTTAACGAGATAAGTCATCCTTGCCAGAGGGCAGAATAATAATACCAGAATTAATTATCTCAGGATAAAACAATGAAAATGACAAAAATACTCCTGAGGTACCTCAAACCCTTTTTCTACATAATAAGGTGGTGGGTATTGTTTTGTAAACAAACAACTTCTTCTTAGAAATTATGCAATGCATGTTATTTATAATACAATAAACTAAACAGTCAATAAGAAATAATACCAAGATAACTAATCGCGTCATAACTCATAACTAACCCCTGACATAACTTGTCTTCAAACCAAATGGCCTATAGTCTCTATTCCTTTTCACTTAATATATAAGGTTAGAGCTAGGCATAGCGGATTCAACCAAACCTACTGCTTCTACACTAGATAGGCCTCTGTCTTCACTGCTCAAAGTGGATGACCTCATTGCGCAGGCATTTAACACTATTTAGTTGGTGCGGCAAGGTTTGAATAGAAGAGGGGAATTCAGTCAAGGGAAATGCATTTAAAACTAGTGCACGGTCCGACACTTGGTGGATGGACGACCCTCTACCCCATCTCCACTTAAATATCAAACTTTTGTCTGAGGCCGCATTCAAAATCGTGAAGGAAGTAGCATGCAATTGTTTGTAAAATAAATTTAGTAAATGAAATATATCATGCAGTATGCCTGACTAAAAGCTCATCTGTAAAGGCCATCATTCACTGAGCATTGTTCATTACCATATTTTTAACTGTTAGTTGCTTGCACATGAGACACTAATTGGCCCAGTGCTTATTTTTTCAACTGACGGTTTCCTTTGTAATTTTTGCAGTGGGTGGTAACTAACCTTCGTCAAACCAACAGTGCTGGTTCATCTCCTTCACCTTTGTCATGGGTGTTTGATCTCAAGGGTATTGCTGAAATGTATCAATCATATGAAGAAACAAATCTGTGGTAGGTTGCTCATGTCAATTTGAAGTATACGGATTTTGGTATGATCATTCTTTTGGCTTCTTGTTCATTCCTTAACTATTAGTCTGGACTCTGGCCCCGTACTAATGGTGGTTCAACAAATCACAAACATGCACATCCTCTTTATCTTGTTGCTTTAAATTAAATCAAAAGATTTAAGAAAAAAACATGGAAGTGTTGATAAGTTGCAGGATGTTGTTGACAGGATTAAGTTTCTACATTAATATAAGAATAGCAAGACGATCAGGAAATTTTCAATGAATCCTACGTGTAATGTACTGTAGGACTGGTTGCTCAACTCAATACCTTGCTTGGCAATAGAAAAAAAATAAAAGGAAAGTGGAATATCTGGTGTTATTAGAGCCTAAAAAGTATTAAGTATTGACATGCTAAAAATAAATGTGCACCGTAATAACTTATTTCATTCATATGATAATGAATGTGTAGCTTTTGCAAGGACTAAATTCAAGTTAGTTAAATACTTAAATCATAGGTGAATGTATCAATGGTTTATTTCACATTTTTTTTTGTTTTGCCACCAAGCTTCTGGTGGATCAAATCAATGGCCCATTCTCAAAAAAAAAGAAGTGGAAATACTAATTGCAAGATCTTCTTGCAGGAAAATTGTGGAAGATGTTCCTCGGGGTGTGCATGTTAACTTTTTGAAAGCCGAAAGAAGTCTGCATAGGTGGGCCCTTGAGGATATCAGAAGAATCCATGTTGCTGAGGAACAGGCTGTAGAGGAAGGAGGTGGAGTCGAAATGCATGTCCTCGAAGATGCAGGTCATTGGGTAGGTTGCTTCTTTCCTACACATTTCTGCTGTACATATATTTCGTTAGTTCTCAAGATGCAGAGTGTTTTCCATTTTGAGATGCACATCAGATTTGGAAGCTGGTAATGTATCATTCTTCCTCCCTTTCAAATTATGTAGTGTAGTTTGACTAGTATCGGAGTTTAAGAAGGAAAGAAAGATCAAGACTTTTGGAACTTGTGTCTTGACCATGTCATGAGATTTCTCTGGCTAAAAAAAACATGTCATTTAGTGTAATTTTCTCCAAATATAGAAATGTGTCATTCTTCTTTGTATGGTCTAATAAGGAAATAATGCCACATAAAATGGAATGGAGGGAGTACCTAGGTTGACTCGAGTTCTTAAAATACACGATGAATTGTGTCTTGGGGACTGATAGCCTCTTTATTCCTTCCAGTGTTGGACTATCTACCCTCTGCTCCCAAACTGATGATATATAGTATGGGCTAAACCTGATTGAATCAGAATAACTTCCCAGTGTTATTTGAAATTATTAGATACCGTTATTGATTTTAGTATCCTATTCTGCATCTTTTGCTTCCCATTATATGGCTTTGAACTACGTAAAGCAGAGCTTCTAAGAAGGCAATTATAATTCTGACAGAGACAACAATGAACTTAGGGTACATTTTGCGTGCTGTTTACATTAATTGCACAATTATGCATCACTTGATCCTTATCCTAATGACAAGTCTATCTTTTTTCCAGGTACATGCTGATAACCCAGACGGGCTATTCAAGATCCTTTCATTTTCCTTCCAAGGATTTTAGGCTCTAGGAATTCTGGCATTGGTCATATGACCGGGAATATCGGTTGTGAACCCCTTGCAACCTATAGATTGCAGAAAGATACAATTTTTTTTTTGTAGTATAGTGTATATCATCTCATTCATTGTGATTTGCTCGTTCTAGAATGTGATGTGCAGAAATTAGATTGGTAAGTCTATTTCACCTTTAAAGCTGAGTACACGATACAGAATTGTGCAAAGAACATTTTTACAAGTTATCTGTTGGGTCATTAAACACCAGCTTTACTGGGCAATTTCCCCCTTAAACGTAAGAGAATTTATCTTCTTCAAACGACTATGATTCTACCAATTCATACATCAAATGGCATTCTGGAAAAACTGAGCGGACCCAAGTACCCACTGCAAATCGTTTGTCTGACTTGGATATAGGGGTGAAAAACTAATCGAACCATCCAGTAGCAGTAGCTGGTTCTGCTTCCCTTCAAAGTTTCCCTTGGGATAAATGGAGCTTGCGTGCGAGTTCTATTGGGTAAAGCAAATAATTAGAGGCCTCGAGGGAACTATTCTCAAGCTTTAAATAGGTAGGACGGTGTGGCTGCATATATCTTGAACAAGTAAAAACTCGGGGATTCCAACAAGCTACTGCTACAATCATTGCTTTTCATTGAATATATTATGTGAATGAAATAATCACCGGTGCATATACGGTGAAATCAGATGCAGCATTCAATCACTCATGAATGTGATTGAAGTGATAGAACTGTTTGGACTTTAAAGAATAGAGGCAGGTAAGGTGAAGCGCCTCATGTTTGAAGGATTCTACTACCTTTTTATGCCAGTTTGATAATTCATACTACTGATCACAATGACGAAAGAAACAGCTAACCGACGGACAAGGCGTGAAGTCTTACTGGCCACTGTCTGGTAGTGGACAGAAAATAATTGATATTCAAAGAGTGGTATCTAAAGAGTTCTGTGTTGAGAGCCATTACTCCTCCCTTAGGAACTTTTGTATGTTTGTGCTTAGATCATATGTTAAAACAGATGATGATAGTTCTACAAAACATTAGCATGAGGTGATGTAAAAGATGCAATTTAGTTACTCATTCATCCTACATGAGTAAAGATATGTAACTTCTAATCTACACTGGGTAAAAAGTGTTGATCAAGTATACGCATTGATTACTGGAGTTGCAGTCTAATAGTTGCGACTCCACCCTGCATAGAATCTCCAAATGAGCTTCCCAATTTTTTTCCATCGATAAACCAAACCCAAGCAGTCTTAAACAAGCCAAGAACAACCGTTTATTGAGCTGAGTGTTTATTGTATCTTGTGAACTCTTATAATGATATCCACAAAATCTTGACTAAAGAAAAAACACAACCACGCTAAAATTAAAGTAATTACTCGACCTACTACCTTCAATCCTGCTGAACTGGAACAGGCCCCATACGTCTCCGAGGAGAAGCGGATGGATGCTGAGGAGAGGATGAGCCAGAAAGAGGCTGTCTCCGAGGAGATGACGACTCAGAGGAAGGCTGTCGCGGAGGAGAGGACGTCTCAGTAATAGGCTGCATCCGAGGAGAAGATGACTCGAGAAGAGGCCTTCCAGTGCCAATGAGGGAAGTTCTCCGGGCACTTTGGTTTGAAAGTAACAACCGAAATGTCCATTGGAGGACATTTGGTGTGAATACTCTATAGAGAAGGAAAATGTCGTACCAACTCGGATATTTCACATATGGATCTCCTCGGCATGCCCCCGATACAATCAACTTTGCGAAGTCCTCCACTGAACTTCCAGATGCATGAACCTTGAATGAGAATGCACGTAACAACTTTAATTGCACGGAGATAAAATATTACCAAGAGTTTCAAGAAAACCAGAAACTAAAGGTTAATGAAATCCATGATAAATGAGAAAGACAAATGTAGGTTATACGTTCATGCCCGATTCTTCACAGTATTAACCCTGTGTACAGTTAAGTTCTCAGTTCAATCATGTTCCTATCAGTTCATTCTAATTCAATACTTAGGACCAACTACAAGAAATTGTGTAACAATGCTCAATACAGCCGGTTAAACTTCAAAAACAATATCTTCATTCTGTCAATACTAGCACACAATCTTGGGCAAGTAACACAATTTTTTCTCGGAATAGAGAGACTTACCTCTCTTTCTTCCTTCCACTGCATCTCAGCACCTTCTTCTAGCATGAATCTTCCACCTGTCATTTCAGTCCCAATCCATCCATGTGTCGCTATTGTGACCCCTACGTCACCGTTCACCTCGAATCTCAAGGTCTCATAAAAATTTACAAGTGCTGCTTTTGCTGCCTATGTTATAAAAAACAAAACATGATGCAACTATTATCATCTCCAAAACGCAAAAAAATAAAAAAAATAAAAGAAAAGAAGAACCGCTTGGGGACAAAGGAAATAGTGGAATGACGAAGAAATCTCGAGTAATTCAAATTCTCAAACTGGACAAACTCCATTTAGAGGAATAGAGAGCAACAGTCAGAATTACTAACTGCATATAAGCTCATCCTTGGCAAGGGCAACCAACTCTCTACTGAAGCATTCACTATGACTCGGCCTCTGCTTTGCCGAAGGTAAGGTAGAGCTACATAGGTAGGATATACATTTCCCCAGAAATTGATATCCTGAAAAATGGAAATATTCAGATATCTACCAATTTGAAAGATATTCGGAGCAAAATGTAAGTTGTTGTACCCCTCCAACAAGATACTTAGGAAAAATCATTCTACCAATACATTTGCGTCAAAGCTTTTAGTAATTATGAATGATCAAAGAGTAAAAAGCTCCACATACCATCAAAATGGGGAAGACATTTGTATCTGTGGCTTCTTCTAGGTAGAAGGTATGACCCAAACTTGCTGTATTTACAAGATGATCCACTGAAAATAGAAAATGAACGGAGATTGTCGTCAGAATAAAATTCAGACAACCTTTTGGTTACTAGGTGCTATTCTCTGAGATTGAAACATGCCAAGCTATACATGCTACTATATCCATCCCAATTTTAAGTCTTATTTTGCTTTCCAAGTATTAATTTGACCAATGCAATCAGAAACAAATTCATCTGTCTCTAGAACATAACTTGGAGATCTGAAACTACATAACAAATTGTGTTAGTTAGAGTTTTTCGTTTCAAAATCATTGCAACCTTAATGTTTTTCCTTGACAAATAGTTGTACTTGCTTCATTAGAAATGAAATAGGATGTAAAATACGAGATAGAATTAGTACTCAGTAACATAAGCGTCACTGTAAAACTCAACACTGGAAAGTTCAAGAAAACGTTCTTAACTAGGACGGACAACTACCTTGTCAAATGGGACATAGATTAAAATGAGTGTTTGATGAAACTTACATATGCTATAGTCTGCGATCATTTCACCAACAGTGAGAGGTTTGACTAAAGCAAATGTAGGTACTCAGGCCACATTATATTCTTGGTATTTTTGATTACTCAAAAGGTCACATTTTCACATTTTGGTTTGACACATTGCAAGCAGCAAGCCTGCTTAGGTGTGTTAAAGACATACAACAAGTGGATCCAGCAAAGTGCTTACCACGCCCGTATAAGTTTACGGTCTCAGTGATGAATCTCCTACAATCAGCTTCCTTAACAACATCTGCAGCTGTTATCAGGACACTTTTTGCACCTAATGCCCTGGCATTCTCGCTAATTCCCCAGAGTCTGGTTTCTCTTCGTGCAACCAGAACTAGATGAGCTTTCTTCTTTGCATATTCATATGCAATTTGCTAATATTACAGAGTAAAACCAAGTATTTGTCACTTATTCAATACTGTTCATGCACAAAAACAACAAAAAACAACAACAGAAAAATAGCAAGTTTGGGCTTCTTTAATTACAATTGCTTAAATTCGTTTTTGTAACTCCAAAAAGCTTAAATTCCACAAATAACTTAAGAATAGTTCTATCCATTGCATGCTAAGAATTTTTCCTCAAGAAGGAAATGAGTGTTGCCCACAATATAAGAAACCAATTTTTCATCGAAATCGAGTAAATCAAAAATTGGAATAGGCTTATCTTGATAGTTGATACCATGACAACAAATACAGACATTTAATTTTCAAGTTCCAAAAAACTGATCCAAACCAATTTTTTGGGGTTTTTGAGATTTTTTCACTCACAAAATTCTAATTTTTTTTCCGAGTAAAATGCATGTCCAAACACAACTGAGTTACAAAAACTCAAATTTCAATTTTTAAATTTCAACTTCAAAATCTATGGGCCAAACTGGAGCTATAGATTACCTCTCCAATACCAGAAGAAGCTCCAGTGATGATGACGATTTTGTCCTCCATGTCTTCTCCAAAGAAAGAGTTGTACATCCACTCACAAGTGTTGATGAAATACAAAGCAGGCCATGAAAAGGCCAACATCACCAAACTTGCTGGTGGCACCACAAAATTCAGCACTGAATTCACCAAATCCATCATTTTTTTTTGATGATTTCAACAAGAAGATGAGAAAAAAAATGAGGAGAACAGAGCAGAGGGCGGTTTTAATTTGTTTCTTGATTTTTTGGGATATGTGTTTAACGTTTAGGGTAGATGTAGAGAAGATAGAGTTGAGTATAACAATAACATGCATGGAGTTGAACACGTGCTTTACGGATTTGGTGACGAATGGAAGGGACTTGTTTTTGGAAGTTAATGCATGAGAGAGCACAACAGCCATTATCTGTTTTGAGTTATATGTTTTCACTTGAAACTGCTAGCTGGAAAAGGCCATACCTTTTCTTTTTTGATTTCTTATTTTATATTTGTATTAACAAATTTGTTTAATATATGTATATTTCAAAACAAAATTCAAAGCATTATTAATAAAATAATTTTTAAAGTAAAATAAATAGTTGAAAATACCTTTTACATAAAAAACCATAAGCAAAAAGGAAATTTGCAGGACGTAAGTTTAGTTAAAGTTATACCGTGAACATAAGTTCAATGACACATGATAGATGTTATGACTCAAGAAAGAAATTACGTCCAAAATATAAGTTTTGTCCAAGTCATAAATATAGTGACACAAGTTATATGTAAAGGCAAAAAAAATTAAGCTCAAGGCATAAATTATGCCTCAACACAGAAGTTTAGTGCCTTAAATTCAGTGGCATAATTCATACTACGAGACATAGTTCAATGATAGAAGTTATATCCAAGATATAACTTCAGTGATAAACATTATGCTTTAAGACAAAAATTCTCGCCCTTGAAATCAAAAGTTACGCCTAAGGCAGAAATTATGCCTTAAAGGTAAAACATTTCCTAAAATATTTTGCTTGTGAAATTAGTTGTGTCCAGTGAATTTAAGTTTTAGTTAAAAGTATTTTGCCCACAAATTTTTATTAAATAAATAATTAAAATTAAAATTAAAGAAATTCTAATGTAAGGACAGTCCATGCAAAAACTTGATTCTTAATACGTGGGTCAACTAATTTTTGGCAAATCTAATTGTATACTACATACCTAATTTTATTAAAGATTCAAATAATCTTTCGTTGGGCGTACTAATAACACAGTGAAGCACAGTTCCACTATATCCAAGGTGTATTTCTACGTTACTTCTTTGTATAAAGGATGTTTCAAGTTATATTCAGCCCAATAAATTCCCATATATAAATTTTGCATGTGTCAAGTTATATTCAGGCCAATAGATTTCCATATATAAATTTTGCATGGCGTAACAGACCTGATTTGATTATTCTAAAATCTATAATTAATTAAATTGGTGTCATCCATAAAGTTAAAGTGCAAATCAGTCCATGGTGCTTTTTTCTGCAACTGCTATTTGTATATTTTACTTTACTGCTATGTAGAAGCGCTAAAAGCAGGTTACTGTTCATTCACATTGCTTCTGATCAAAGGGCATTTTTAAAATTTCATTTTTTTAAGATGCAGAAACTCAAACAAGAAAAAAAAGAAGGTAAAATATCTTCTTTTATTTCATCAAAAAGAGAGGGGAAAATACCTATGGCTAACCGTTTTTCTTGGTATTCCCAACACGCTGGATTACTATACTATTTTCTTGAATAATAAACCTTGAGTACTCAAAAATATTTGGGTAAAAATTACGTCTTTTTCTAATTTTATCACAAAAATTTAATTTTTCTTTTATAAAAAACAAATAATGGCAAGTAATAAAACAGTTGAATTTTCTGGAGAAAAAATAAAACTTTTTTTTTGGAAGCCCAGAATACCCTCATTAGGTGCCCCTTGACCAGCATTCCTGCATTAATCCAACCTAACATAACCTTATTTTGTGTATGCTTGAATCCTGAATTCTGTTTTTTTGGTTTCAATGTTGGATTTCTGGTCTGGGTTTTTGACCTTTTAATCTTCTTCAGATTTCTTTCAATTTCTCTGTTTTTGGCATTCTTGAAATTTTGGGGTTTTTCAGAACAAGCTTGACGTATATGTTTTGATTGTTAACATGGAAATAGAAAACTGGAAGATCAAGAATCTGTTGTGAAATGTCAATTTGGTTAGCTGAATATGATACTACTGAAAGATATTGTGGAAAGTTTGAGTCTTTGGTGGCTAATTATCATTTAGGGCTCAAATGCATTTGTTTGATAGAATATATTGTTGTAGACTTATGGGCTGTATTTGTTCAAAGGGTTCTTCAACAGATCATGATGATGTTGTTGAACATGAAAAGGAAAAAGAAATACAAGTTGATAAATCTTCTGTACAGTTGGTTGCTCCATCAGTAAGAGAAGAGATTAAAGAAATAGTTAAACCCAATGTAACATCAGAAGATAATGGTGTTTCAACAAAAGTTGATGATAATGAGAAAACTAGGATTAGGGAGAGGCCTAAGGATGGACGATTCAAGAGGCAATCCACGATGGATTTTGGACTGATACGATCAAGGTCTCGAGTTGTTAACATGCCTCATGGTGCAATAGGGGAGCTGTGTGCTGCAGGTTGGCCATTATGGCTAAGTTCAGTTGCACAAGAGGCTATTCAAGGGTGGGTTCCTCGAAGTGCAGAATCATTTGAAAAATTGAACAAAGTCAGTTCTACATTATCTTTGAAGTGCTATATTTACTGCTTCTAAGTTTCATTATGCTGATTTTATACTTCGAATGTATAGTTTGCCCAATTTTCGTGATCTAAGAAATTATCGATCTAAGGAAGATTATCACACTGATGGAATCAACCTTGTGATGTTGTTTGCAATATTGTTTCACATCCCCTTGTTTCCTTGTCCTCTGAGTGTTTAGGAACTGAATTTTCTAGATATTTCATTTTGTTACACAGGGTCTCAATGTGTCAATCCATTACACGACGACATATAAAAATGACATCAAAGTTTTCCTTACTCAGAGAAGATTTCATTTCACTTCTTTTTGTTGCTTTCAATTTCTAAAAGATGTGAAAAATGCATTTTCAGTTCTAATTGCGGATGTAATCATAATGCATAGGCGATAATTTTAAAAAACATAACTAAAGTATGTGCTATCAATAATCTGACTTTGCTTGGTTACATAATTTGTTTCTTGGTGTCAGCTTGGTTCAAGGTAACCTGGAATTAAGATTGTGAATTTCTAATTGAAACAATGGATGTCATTTAACTTTTAGGTATCTCTCGATTTTTGGAACTATAATAACCTCTAATGTTTATTTTCCAATGCAGATTGGTCAAGGAACATATAGTAATGTTTACAAGGCCCGTGACCTTGAAACCGACAAAATTGTTGCAATGAAGAAAGTAAAATTTGTCAATATGGACCCTGAGAGTGTTCGCTTTATGGCGAGAGAGATTTGTATTTTGCGTAGATTGGACCATCCAAATGTAATGAAACTTGAGGCTTTGGTCACATCCAGGATTTCAGGCAGCATATATCTTGTATTCGAATACATGGAGCACGATCTTGCTGGACTTTCATCAGCACCTGGGATCAAGTTCACTGAACCACAGGTGAGTTCATTATTTGGAACATGAGTTGACTGTTGACCTCAACTCAGTTCATTATTTAGGTAGGTGCATTATTCTTACAAAGTAGTTTACAAGTTCTTTATATCCTTATGTTGCACAATTTGAATTGTATTTCAGATAAAATGTTATATGCAACAAATGCTTTTGGGACTTGAACACTGTCATAGTCGGGGTATACTTCATCGAGACATTAAGGGTTCAAATCTTCTAATTGGTGATAATGGTGTTCTAAAGATCGGAGACTTTGGTCTGGCGACATCTTTTAAGCCCAACCAAAAGCAGCCATTAACAAGTCGTGTTGTAACACTGTGGTATAGGGCTCCTGAGCTTTTGCTTGGTGCAACAGAATATGGAGTGGCCATTGATATGTGGAGTGCTGGCTGCATCCTTGCTGAATTATTTTCTGGAAAGCCTATCATGCCTGGAAGAACAGAGGTACTCCCATTTCGTGGCTCGAATTCACTCCTTGATCTCTACTTCCCTAGAAAAATTTGCAGTTTCCTCCATGCTTACAATCTTTTCTGGAAGAGTTTTTTGGTGATTATTCTATCAAGAAAGAGCTTAATCATCAAGCACTAAATCCAATCTATTTCTAACATTTTTTCATCTCATTAACGAATTAGCACCTGTTTCTTCATGCATTTATTTACTGAGAGAGTTGAAACAATTGCTAGGTGGAGCAAATGCATAAAATATTCAAGCTTTGTGGTTCACCTTCTGAGGAGTACTGGAGTAAATCAAAACTTCCACTTGCTACTAGTTTTAAGCAACAAAACCCATATAAGCGCGGTATTGCTGATACATTCAAGGACTTGCCTCCGACAGCTTTTGCCCTTGTTGACACCCTACTTTCAATAGAACCAGAAAAGCGCGGTACTGCTTCTTCTGCACTCAATAGTGAGGTAATGTCAAAAACTCGTCTCTCCCTTACAAACTTTATCTTCCTTCTGGAAAGTAGTTTTTCCTATTTGCCCTGAAGAAGAAAAGTATTTCCAACTTTAGTGATTGATAAATGCTGTTAATATCAATCCTATATCTATAATTAAGTGGAAGTTATCTTGTTACTTTCCTAGGAACAATTTCAATAAAAAAATTGCTCGCACTTAAGAAAGTGAACAATTCCTCAGCGAAGAGCTAAAGAGAAGATGAATTCACATAAACTCAAAAATTTGTCCTAACATGTCATTGTTTGTTATCAAGTTATGCCTTTTGTGATGATCTTATGTGGCTTGGTTTCTTGTTTGATGTGAAGAATCAAAGAAAAAAGCTCTTCATCTGATCAATCCATTTGTTAAGCATCTATAATAACATCTATTTTGAAAAAGATTTCTAACTTCAACACTTGTCCTAGCACGATGATATTTGTTTTTAAGCTATGCATTTTGCAATGACCTATGTGGCCTGCCACTTCCAATCGATGATACAAGGCAACTTCGTTTGTTTTGTTTTGGGAAATCATTTGTTCAATATATTAGAATACGTTGTTCATCTCCTATAAATTTCACTACCAAAAGAAATGCTTTATATCTTTCTTCTTTGGTTTTACTTTTTCAGTTCTTCAAAGCGAAGCCCCTACCTTGTGATCCATATAGTTTACCAAAGTATCCTCCAAGCAAGGAATACGATACTAAGGTTCGAGATCAAGAAGCAAGAAGGTATACTGCATTAGTTGCATATATACATTACTGCTCAGTTATGTTTTGATGTTTTCTGAATCCAGCATATGCTATTCATATGTTACATAAATATATTTAGTATAACTCATTTCATCTTATTCTACTTAGATTAATTTAAAGTTGTCGCTTATTTTTTCTCAATTTTGTTTCTTCTATTCTCCTTTTATATTTCTATAGTACAATGCTCTAAGCCTCTAACGAATATTGTTTGAAATTAATAATGTGGGGGCTTAGTGACAGTTCAACACAATCATGCAACCCAATTTTGATGTCCACCTTCTTCATTGGGCATGGCTACTTCTCGGGCTGTCTTGGAGTATGAGAATATCAAACTAAGTAGGAGCAATATGTTAGAAAACTTGACAAATGGAGAGATCGGATAAAGCAAGCTCTCACGGGTTAAAAACTGGTTCCTACTCTGACCAAAATTAAGAGTGACTTGTAATTTTGTTCTCATGCTTTGACTTATGTATGTTGACTATCATGTTCTCCAAAGAAAGTGCAGCTTTCTTGTAACCAAACTTTGCTGTTCTTTCATATAGTTTCACAGTTATGTTATCTTAATCACAGACGAAGGGCTGAGGCTGGAAAAGGACATGGAGCCGAAACAACAAAGAAGTCATCGGGACAAGCAAAGGAAGAACCGACAACAGAATTCAATGCTCACGGACAGGTTTTATTTTCTTCTAGTTGTCCAAGACTTCTACAGAATCTTTACATTTTCTTTCTTAAGACCCCTGTTGTTGCACCAATGACTAATGCAAATAATTGCAGGGACAAACTAGCAAAAGCATCAGAGTGAAATACAATGCTCTCGAGGACAATAGAGCTGGTTTCTCTATAGAGCCACCAGCATTGAGATACAGACTCACTCATTCTAATTCAGTGATCCATCCTAATACAGCTGGTTACACATGGTCTAACAAAGCAAAGGAGGATTCAAGTGCAATCAATGAACGGGCATATCCCGCTTCCCAACATGGTGTAGAGCTTTCAAGGCAGGGTTCTCACAAGCCTCGAGCTGCAGGAGAGTTTTCAAGCATTCGTTCAAGGAGAGATGATAGGTCATCTGGTGGAGATTCCACGGTGTGTTCCTTAGATCAAAAAGTTCCCATTATCTAGCATGCTTTTAAACCCAGAGTTATTAGTAATATATAAACATAACACTCAAACTTGACCTCAACTAGCAAGTAAGCACTCCAACTTTGAGAGTGCACATAGACACCTCAACTTGCTCTCAACTGGCAACTAAACACTCCAACTCGTCCCCACTTTGCCTCGTAAACACCCAATGCTGACATGACACATAAATTTTGGAGGTGTCTAGGTGATCATTTTGCACGTTGAAGTGTTCAATTAACACAATAGAGACAAGTTGAGGTGTCTAGATGTGCATACTCAAAGTTGGAGTGTTTAGTTGCCAATTGAGGTCAAGTTAAAGCGTCTAAGTATTATGCCTTTCCTTATTGTCTATTCAAAGATCAGTTAACTGATCTGATAGACACAAACTCACAGAGGTCTAATAGTCAAGTCATCAAGGATTCATTTAGGATGTTGGGCTTGATGGTATCAGCTTTACATGTTTTGAGAAGAAATCGATTCATTTTGCTGTGGAAAAAAAATGTAACAATCCCACACAACACACAAGCAGAGATATACCATGCTCTTAGGCCTAATGATTAAGGCATCCGGTATCCACTCGCAGTTGAGCTGCTGAGTTAGCTTAAGATTATTTGAGAGGAAATTTTCATTTGATGACTAATTTCCTGTTTTTTCATGTGCTGTTTTGACATTTTGAACTTTCCTCCTTTTTGACCTTTCTTGAGTTTAACTTGCCCCGCCCCTCTCTTCAGGTTTATGTGCCAAAGAGAAGCAGACTCCTGCACTCTGGACCACTAATGCCACCGGGGGGGAGTATGGAAGACATGTTAAAGGAACATGAGAGACAAATTCAAGAAGCAGTTAAGAAAGCACGTCAAGACAAGACAAGGCCCGAATAGAATTGATTGCTCTCTTATGGCGGAAGGACTCTCATATAATTTCACTCTTCTGCACATGAAATCCACATTTTTACTGGGCTTAAAAGGAGATATATCTATTATCCATATCAGGAGTAAGGTTCTTTTCATTTAGTGACCTTATACCTTTTGAGGGTGGCAAATTTTCTGTGTGTTATGAAGAATTTGTTATGTTCACAATGTAAATCCATTTCTTCTTTAATATCTAGAAACTAAAGCCCACTAGTTGATTCTGTATAGTTTTAGAAGGGAACAAAATCCTTTTGTAATATATTCAGAGGATTGATTGAAACACTGTAGTTAAACCAATATTGTCAATTTACTCTACTTCAAAAGTTTTTAAAAACCAGTTTTATTGCTGGAGCAATAAGGCCAAGTTGAAGTTTCTGCATATGCAAATCAGTCTATAACTCATATGCATCTGTTGCAAGAAGAATTCAAGTAAGTATCTCATTTACTCTTTCTTTTATCCGAAATCGTATTCATAGGAATGATGGATGAAAATGTTATATGATTAAAAAAGATCCATACGGGTGATATCTACTATTTAAAAATAATAACAATCGGTAAAGATATCTAGGTTCGTTGTTTCAACTTTCAAGTATATCCACCATGTCCTCTGCCACAAACTCCTCTCTAGCCTTGTGATCAGCAACTACAATGTCAAGAAATTCATCAAGAAAATGGTGTTTACATGAATATGAAAAACTATAAAGAAATTAGTGAAGATAATGTTGCAGAATAAAATAGTCACCACAATTGGATGTCAGCAATTTTATTTTTTAATGTATAAAACTAGTAATCAGAAGTTGTACAGTCCAACTAGCTTAATCAAAAAAAGAAAGGAAACTAATAAAAAAAGATTGATTCCAGACATTAAATAGTATATCCAACTGATCGCATCGGCTCTAAAAGAATACACATGTAATGTTGGTGTAATATACCACAAATATAATAAATTACAGTTGAAAATAAAATGACAAAAATGAATAAACAAATCTTTAGGTTGAGGCGCGGATATCTCGCTCTCTTTAAGGAGATTCAAGCCCACTACGGCATAATCTATACCGATCCAGCAGTATCACTCTTGACTTGTCCCATCCAGGATACAACAGCCCAACAAGGTCGTACAACTCAATCAACTCCGGATTAGTTAAAGAGTTCAAAGCTCCACAAAAGAACACCTTCCTTCAACATATAATTACTCTCTTTTATATTCTGAATATAGTTGAAGACTTAGAATATTATTCTTTGTCTCAACTCTCTCATATATCTTTTCTTGTACTCAACCCAAAAGAAGATCACACTATTTATAGGGGAGGAATTCTTCCTTGCAATGAATAGGAAGATAATGGGTAGTAAATTGGGTAAGTGAATGGCTTATAGGTACAAGAATAAAGAGGTAGAATAATGAGTAAAATGAAGAGTTGGTGGTTACACAAGTTACTAACAACTAATGACCACTTTCCTCCACAATTGATGAAAGTAAAGAGGCACAAATGCAATGTCCACCAATAGACATAACATGATACATAATGTGACATATAATATATTTTTATTAATATTAAAACGTCACACTAATAATTCCCCACTCATTTTAATATTAAGATAGTAGAGTACTTCACAATTTAGTTGAAGGTAGACTATTATGCATAATGAAGGTGTGCTCTGCATTGAACCTTCACTTAGTAAAACAATAACCTTTACTCCATAGTCAGTAGTGGTCTCAGACTTGAACTATGACTGCTTAAGAGAAATAAAGTATCACTGCTTACACACAATAATCAAGGTGTTGACATAAGCTTTCATAGCCAGCACATTACGGCCTTGTGTTGTCCCAGTTTTCATGAGTGTTTTTGAGAACAAGCTTATTCTCATAGAAAACGGCCTATTTTCACACTCACATAGGTGAAATCTGTCGAGGGTGCTCCTATAGTTTAACACCCCACTCATACGAGATACATACTTTCATTAAGAGTTCATAGACTCAACCTCCACAAATCATTATAGGATAAATGCACTCACATCATAGAGATTGAATATATTAATATTAGTGCATTTCACAACAAGTCATCATATGATTCACTCTTCCCATTGAACCTGGTTATAGGATCTCTAGTCCCAGGTTGGGTTTCCTCATATATAACTCAGAATTTACGAGCTTCAATTTTCATTTCCCTCGATGTGCTTCAGACCCTTTATCTTGCTAAGGACTTTTTTATGAATCTACAAATTATCACAAGTTTTAACACAATTAATATTGATGGTATTCCAGTGATCAATATGATCTCACAATATTGTATTTTTTCTCATGAGTCTGAATTTACCGTTTTGATAAAGATTTTGTACTCTACCATTATATTGGTGCTATCACAATTAATCAAAATTGGAAAAATCAATTTCTCAAAATAAAGTGCTTGATATAGTAAAATCAATTCACTTTTTCACTAGTTGAAGTTAAATTTTTTTTACTTCAACCTCCAAAGTAGAGTTAGCAAGCAATTCAATTTGCATTTCTCATTTTCAACAAATAGCACAAAAATTTTCTCATCTTGTTTGCTTGTACCTGCCAAGTACTTTTACTGCAAACACAACATCAAGTCAAGTTGTTAGTAAAAAAACTCATACTTTTATTAGGCTAACAAACTCCTTTTTTATTTGTCACATCATTTTCATGCAATTGAACCAAAAAGAGTTGCAAGACTCACACAACCAACAAAGTTATATTTCACAATTTTTTCAACATAATGTGACTTGACAAGGAAATTTCATCACATGTTTTATGCTATATTTTCATTCCAAGAATGAAACTTATCTCACCCAAAACATTTCATGTTAAATGGCTACTCAACATGTTTTTCATAATTTATTTATAACTCTGATGTTCGAGTCAAAAGTCATCCCATTATAGCCTAACAACAACATGTGATTTATTTCAAAATAAATATATGCATTTGTAATACTCTTTTTTTTAGAGCATTTCTCAAAGATCCAAAAATCACAATTTCCCAAATATTTTTTCTCATTTCATGAACCCCCACTATTATAAGAATTTAAATAACATTTTTTCATGAAAAGTAGTATCACTTTATTCATAAAAATATTAGGTAAAAAGTTTTTTCCTTTTACCTTTTCTCCACTTGAATTGAGCAAGCAGAAAAATACTTTACCTAACACCTCCTCTCTTCCATCTCTTGAAGAGAGCGACGGTGAGATCCCTATCTTGATATCCGCACTTTTTCAAACTGTAACAAAAACATGAATCTCCTTAAAATTGTTGGTGTAATATACCACATATATAATAAATTACAGTTGAAAATAAAATGACAAAAATGAATAAACAAATCTTTAGGCTGAGGCGCGGATATCTCGCTTTCTTTAAGGAGATTCAAGTCCACTGTGGCATAATCTACGCCGATCCAGCAGTATCACTTTTGACTTGTCCCATCCAGGATACAGCAGCCCAACAACGTCGTACAACTCAATCAACTCCGGATTAGTTAAAGAGTTCAAAGCTCCACAAAAGAACACCTTCCTTCAACATATAATTACTCTCTTTTATATAGTGAATATAGTTGAAGACTTAGAATATTATTCTTTGTCTCAACTCTCTCTTTCACTACACTAACACAATACAACACTTTTCATCTTTTCTCACTCTCTCATATATCTTTTCTTGTACTCAACCTAAAAGAAGAACACACTATTTATAGGGGAGGAATTCTTCCTTGCAATGAATAGGAAGATAATGGATAGTAAATTTGGTAAGTGAATGGTTTTTAGGTTACATAGGTTACAAGAATAAAGAGGTAGAATAATGGGTAAAATGAAGAGTTGATGGTTACATAAGTTATTAACAACTAATGACTACTTTCCTCCACAATTGATGAGAGTAAAAAGACACAAATGTAATGTCCACCAATAGACATAACATGATACATAATGTGACATATAATATATTTTTATTAATATTAAAATGTCACACTAACATATAAACAGGTACAACGCCATGTGCTTACTCTCGCCTATTAATACAGCAACTCCTGGAAATAGTCATTCAGAAGTCACTTAAGTTTCTTTTATAACTTCAAAATCACTTAACTAACGATTTTTCTCTCGGAAAGTTACTTACCACTTTTTTATAATATAATTTCAAAGTCACTCAACTAAAGATTCTTCTCACAGTAAGTTATTCAACTTTTTTCTTAATAACCTCAATGTTAGTTAACTATGAATATTTTACCTACAAGGTCATCCAACCTATTCAATTGATTTTTTGCATTAAATTTGTTAACATAAAACTTTTAATTAAAATCAAAATTATAAAAAATAAAAAAATATTCATTTTAAACCATTTAATGATATGCCGAACAACACATTAATAATATATTCCCTCCATTCAATACTAGTTGTCTACTATACTATTTTGGGATGTCCAACAATACTTGTCCACTTTATGAAATCAATGAAAAGTTTTACACTTAGGGTGTGTTTGGTATGAAGGAAAATATTTTCTGGAAAATGTTTTTCAATTTTCTCATGTTTGGTTGGCTTAAATGTTTTGAAAAATGTTTTCCAAATCAACTTATTTTCCTCAAATTTAAGGAAAATGACTTCCCTTCAAAAATTAAGGAAAACATTTTCCAAAACTTTCCTCCACCCTCAAATTACAATTTTTTTTATCCCACCCCATCCCTACGCTCGACTCCCCACTAGCCCCCTACCAGCTTCCACCCCACCCCCAACCCCCAATTTCTTTTTTGAAGTTTACTTTAAAAAATATTTTCAATTTCAATTTTTTTTACCTCATCCCACCCCTACCCCCGAGCCCCACAACCCCCCAAATTTTTATTTTTTAAAAATTATTTTTAATTTCTAATGTTATTTTTTTAACTCACCCCACCCCCTACCCCTACCCCTACCCCTAAACCCCTCCACCAGCCCCCTCAATTTTTTTTTTAAAGTTTGTTTTTAAAAAATATTTTCAATTTTAA
The DNA here is from genome assembly GCA_018342035.1 of Solanum appendiculatum. Lineage (NCBI taxonomy): Eukaryota > Viridiplantae > Streptophyta > Magnoliopsida > Solanales > Solanaceae > Solanum > Solanum appendiculatum. Next base: position 66,367 of record JAGDQO010000668.1, on the reverse strand, counting down.
AATTTTATTTTTTTACCTTACCCTACTCCCTACCCCCTACCCCCGACCACTTCACCAGCCCCCTACGCAGCCCCCCGCCCACCTACCACCCCCCCAAAAAAATATTTTTTTAAAGTTTGTTCTTAAAAAATATTTTCAATTTCAAATTTTTATTTTTTTACCTCACGCCACCCCCCAAATTATTATTTTTAAAGTTTGTTTTTAAAAAATATTTTTAATTTCAGAATTTTTTTACCTCACCCCACCCCCTACCCCTGACCCCTCCACCAGCCCCCTACCCAGCCCCCCCACCCCAATCAGCCAAAAAAAAAATTAAAGTTTATTTTTAAAAAATATTTTCAATTTCAAATTTTTATTTTTTCACCCCACTCCCTACCCCCGACCCCCCTCCACCCCCAACCCCAACCCCACCCACCCACCCTCTACAAAAATAAAAATTTAAAGTTTGTTTTTAAAAAATATTTTCAATTTTCAAAATTTTATTTTCTACTCTCTAGTAAACAAATAAAAGATATTTTCTTTAAAATGTTTTCATTCATAAATCAAACACTAAAAAAAATTTCCGGAAAATATTTTCTACTCACCAACCAAACATGAGAAAATAAGCCAAAAATTCACTTGTTTTCCAAGAAAACATTTTCCTTCATACCAAACACACCCTTAGTTTCTTATTACCCTTATCATTAATTATAGTCATTTTCTTATTACATTTTTCATATCAAGAAATTGTATTTATTACTCCCTCTGTCCAACAATACTTGTCCGCTATTAACTTTGCACATTTCTTAAGAAACTATAAATAGAAGGGTAATTTGACTAAATCACCCTTTGAATATAATAAAGTATAACTTACATAAATCTCATAGTGTAAAACTTAAATTACATCCTATCCCTACTATTTTCTATTTTACAAAAATTTCTTAAAAATTGTAGCATCCGGATACATTATATTCAGCCGGATACGTAACGTCTGATACATTAAACAACTTGATTGTTGCGCTTAAAAGGAATCTAAATGTAAAATTAATTATCAGTCCCACGAATCACGCAAAACAGATTGATATCAATCTATTCCAATCCATAACAGATTCAGAGAATTCAAAATTCAAATTTTCTTCTCCTCCATCTATCCCAAATCATAACAGATCCAAAATAGACTACCACTGTTGCTGATACATGATGAATATATCGATTTTTGTTGAGATATTCAGGAATTTGGGTGAGCGCTCTGAGTTATGAACTATACAATAGTGATGGAATAGTTGTTGGACAAACGATTTCTTTTGTGAATCTCAAATCCACCATTACAGCTGAATTGCATCTCAAATTTGCCATTGATACAACAGACAAGATGGCTGGAGAGATGCATTGCTTTGATGCTACATCCGGCGAAATTGTCTGTGTCGAAGTTGGGGAAAACGATACCCAAGCTCTTGCTCCTCGTTTTTTTTGGCAAATTTATTACATTTTTTGTACATAAAGAATCAAATAAATTGTAAAATTTCATCCATGTGAAGGGAAAACTTTGGCACAGAATCAAAAAATGGAAGCATTGTAGTCTACTGCACAACATACAGAATTTACTTTCCTTTTTTAACTCTCCTGCAGAAGGAATAACCATTATCATTGACTTGGGGAAGTATCCTCGGTGCCCTTTGCTTTTCCTCTGAGCATGTCTGTAAAACCAACTCTCATGATCCGCCTAAATCTTGTGTCTTCTGCTGGTGCTGCATGTGTGAGGACAGGCCTCAGAGGTTCAACTTCCATTGGTGGTGGTGGTGATGTTGGATCTCCAGCTTCCCTTTTCCCTAGTTGTTGGACAAACGATTTCTTTTGTGAATCTCAAATCCGCCATTGATACAACATACAAGATGACTGGAGAGATACATTGCTTTGATACTATATCCGGCGAAATTGTCTGTGTCGAAGTTGGGAAAAATGATACCCAAGCTCTTGCTGTGGTTGAATAAAAAATTGGTGATTCGTATTGTATTCTCGAATTCGAATTAACAAATTACATAACTGATTTAATGTATCGTGTCTCATCTATGTAATAGTGAAATATAAAGTAAAGCACAACTTCAATTTCAAGGTACAAAGAACTGATAAAAAAAGGTATGGGATTAGTTGTTGTGTTGTGAATTAGTATTTTTGATTTTTTGATATATAAGTCGTGATACATTGTTATTCCTGGAAGAAGATACATTGTTAGCCTTGAGCGAAAAATATGTAATTGTGGGAGATTTCAACTAGACGAAATACCTTGTGCACATGCAATTGTTGTTTGATACATGTGAATTTTCAACTAGATGAAATACCTTGTGCCATGATATTACATTACTGACTACAAAAATGGATACAATTCTAGTTTGATACATGTGAATTACTGGATACAACTTGGTACAATTATAGTCAATGTACGCTTAATTTCATGTATCAGGTACATGTGATTTTCTGAATTTTAAATGTATCAGTAATTGAATTACTTTCAATTTTTAATATATCTATTATCCATTTTAATCATTGATTTTTTTAATTTTTGAATTTGTATATTGATATATAAGACACGATACATTAATGGCTAGTACAATACTAATTAGACTCGCATGTAATGAGTTTGATTAATTGTCTCAAAAGTTTAACTGTTACATAGTTCTAAAAAATGAATCATATACATTATATTCAGTGTATCATATACATTATATTCAGTGTATCATATACATTATATTCAGTGTATCATATACACAGTTATAAGTCATGTATCATATACATTATAGCCATTGTATCATATACTTTATATCATAACTGAACTAGCTATTTACAATAGGATTTAAGTAAATTTTTACTTTAAGTAAATCAGTAAAGTGTCTGAAGCTTAACTTTGTAGAACCAGAATGTATAATGCGAAAGTTTAAGAATCATGTGGTGCGTTGTGTATCAAAAGCAATATATTGAAAGCACAAAAATATAAAAAATTACAAAATAATAACATGTGAAGAATTTTTTAGAGAAACACTCTAAAATTCAAGTAAAATTGTCTTAAAAACAAAAAAAACATCACACAGTGTCTATGCATGGATACATAAGTACTACTCTATGTGAACCAAATCATCTTGGGGTGGTGGTGTGATTTGACCCTTAGGCTTTGTTGGATCATCATTCTCACTAACGTATCCGGCCTTGCCTTGTCGCTACCATATCTTCACAACGATGCTGCATATCTATTGAGGAGATAATCAGATCGAAAACCATCACATGGTATATTGATTTCGTCACTCAGGAACTCCGCAAAGGTAGCTACAAATAGACCACAGTCCCTACAAAATGCATAATATATATTATAAAAATGAATTACACATATGATTCAAAATGAGAAGATACAATACATACATGCTATCACTTCGTTGTTTCATAAGGTCTTGGACAAATTCAACCTCAAAAGGATGTTGTGGCTCCAAAAGTGTACTAGTTTTATTATCCTAATAGACCAGAGGAATACCACTAACAGTCAATGATATGTAGTAGAACAAATTTGAACCATGAACAAATTATATTGTATATGATACATGAATAAAAAAAAATCAGATCAATTAGAGAATGACTTAACTGTGTATCATGAACATACTGTATTGTATATGATACAATATTATGAATATAACAAACAATTCACCAAATATGAACTTTGTAACTTGATACATTATAAACAAGACTGCAAAATCAAAAGAAAAATCATAAATTTAAAATGATATTATTTCAACCATATGATACGTGATAGGATAATACACCAGAGGAATAAAACTTTAAGTCAATGATACATAAATAGAATAAATGTGAACCATGAACAAACTACATTGTATAACATACATAAATAACTAAAGAATGACTTGACTGTGTATCATGAACATACTGTATTGTATATGATACAATATTATGACTATAACAGAACATTCATCCAATATGAACTTTGAAACTTGATACATTCATAAGAGCTATTCGTAAAAATAATGAACAAACATAGAACAGAACTGTAAACAACTAATTTTGTTATTTTATACATAATTTACACTGCAATATATCTTCACTGCTTATTTGATATATAAACAATGAAAAATGTATTTGATACTCATTTAAATTGTATAAGCAATGAAAAATTAATATATAGTAAATAAGCTACAAAATACATCAGTGAGAACATTACAGACAAGAGTTCAAAAGTGAACTTTAATATTTGATACATTCCTACCACCTATTCAATAATTAGAATAAAATTAGGTTTTAATGTATCAACACAGTACAATCAAGTAATATCCAACTGAATATGAGAATATTTCACTAATAAATAATGTATCTTTTTTTGCCCCCAACAATCCATATACCATATCACATGATAAATAATGTATCGGCTTATTTTGACCAAACACACCATAGGCCATATCAAACATAAAAAAGTCGTAAATAGATGAAAACACATACTTTAGGCAGTGTAGGTCGGAAAATTGCCAGTGCTGCTTTTCTTTCCATATTTTGGGGGGTGGGGGTGGGGGGGTTTAAGAATGGCTTTTGAAGATGAAGGTACTTCCTTGTTCGCCTTGTCAATACTCTGATTCTTCATTGCTAATGGGTCATGCAAAAGTTTAGATCTGTTTTCAGCCCATTTATCATCATCAGAATCATATATTCGACTAGTATTAGAAGAGTTTAGTCGAGTAATACCAATACTAAATGAAGGAGCCTAATCCATATGTATCAGAAAATAACGATGACAAAGAAAAATTTGAAAAAGACGACAATGGAGAAAAGAACTGTAGCTACTCGACGACAATGGGGAAGAGATTTGAAATTGATTGACCGGAGAGAGAATCCTTTTGAAAATCAAATTGATATGTAAATTATAACTGATAAGAATGTGGATTGAAATTAGGGAGAGATTAAAGGAGAGAAAAAAGGAGTGGGTAAACATGGGTTTGGTTGGGATGTTTATGTATCCAGAAGTTTTAAGAATTGGGGAGAAATAAGAGATTTATGTAATATTTTTAAAAGGCAGGGAATAATGAAAAATAAGGTAAGTAAATGTGGGTATATATTTAATTATCCTATAATAAATATAGTGTCTTGAAAAATGAAATAGAAAAATGACTATAATGAATGATAAGAGTAAATTAGGAACAAAGGGTAAATTATCTATTGATTTCATAAGGTGGACAAGTATTGTTGGACATTCCAAAATAATATAGTGGACAATATTGTTGGACGGAGGGAGTATATTCCAATGGTGATATAGTAAAAATACATTTCTATTTATAGTTTCTTAAGAAGTGTGCAAAATCAATAGTTGACAAATATTGTTGGACATAGATTAGTATTAATTGGAAGCTCACGCTAAAAATATACTCCCTCTGTCCAACAATACTTGTCCACTATATTATTTTGGAATGTCAAATAATACTTGTTCACTTTATGAAATTTATGGATAATTTTACACTTAGTTTTTAATTTACCCTTATAATTAATTGTAGTTATCTCCCTATTACATTTTTCAATACATTGTATTTATTATATTCAAAGGGAAATATCATAAAATCATCCTTCTATTTATTATTTCTTAAGCTATGTGCCAAATCAATAGTGAACAAGTATTGTTGGACAGAGAGAGTAGTATTAAATGGAAGCATAAACAAAGTTATCTTTCCCGATAGAAAAAATGAGGATACAAGTACATACAGCTGTTGATTGGGAGTTTTAAATTTTGGTCAGACCTAAACCTAATTTTACTTTTATATATTCTTCGACATTGAAGTCCTCCATCTCCGTCCTCTATATTCTTTCTCAGTTTCCACTTCTCTAAACTCAAAAGCATCAAATTAAGCAATCTTGCTGTACTGTTGCCACGCTCAATAGCCAAAGGTCAGATTTCTAAATTGTTTTATTTTTCTCATACATTTTCTCGACATCATTGTTCAGTAATATTCTTTAATCAGATTTTTCTTGGTTATTTTAGCTTCTTTGCATCTCTACTTCTTTACTAGGCATATTATTCCATTAAGAAGTTAAAGTTTAGAGTTGTTAAACTAAATTAGAAATTACAAATCATAAAGACACATCCATCCTAAGATGGGAAGAACTGTACTAATAAAGTCAAAGCGAAAAGGGGCTTTTTATGTCACTGTACAAATGACGGAATTTTTTTTCAACAAAATAAGTGTATGTATATGTAATGTGTCAATATTGTATAAATAGTTACATAATGTATTGATATTATATAAATAGTATATAACGGTGTATAGTGTTTTGCCTTTGTGTGGTCTAGGCAGAGCTCCACAGGCGACATTACTTATTCCCTTCTCTTGTTGACAAGGATGGATCCTAATATCTCTTTGAATATATATATATATATATATATATATATATATATGATGTATAACTATATATATACATCTGTAAACACTGTTTATACAATATTTATCCATTACCACATTTCATCTTCTTCAATGATCTGATTTTTTTTCAATACCAACTCAAAACTTCTCTTAAACAATTTCAAATTTTAGATATGAGCTCCTCTCGATCTTTTAAGTCTTTTGATATATTATAAACTTGAAATGATTCACATTTTGCGATAGATAGAATTTTAAAATTTTTGCTTCGAAGCTCTTCAATGGTGAATTATTCCATTTTTCTTTCTCAATTACTAAGAAAAACCAAAAATAAATATAAAAACATCCAAGGGAAAGGGACTTCAAACAAAACTTGATAAACCAGTGTATTCTGCAATTTCATATAAATTGATGTGAAATTTGAAAAAACACAATATCTTATTTAATCCTCTACAGGTCCCTTAACTTTTCCTCTTTTCAAGCTTCACCACAAACCCAACAATGTGTTTGTTTGTAGAAGCTCATGCTGGATTCTTGTAACATCAAATACATTTCACCGAAAACAAAAATGAGCCAAATGGCCAATTTTGATGATAAAAGATTATTGAGTTATTTTGAGTAACGAATTTTGACTCAGGGGGACCTAGAATTAATATCTCCAGTAACTGAAAGAAAATACCCGAGGCAAAAGTGTAATGTAGAGGGTATATTTGTGACACATAAAACTTTATAATGTTTTGGTTTGGATTTTTATCTTCTTCTCTAAATTATGAAATAATGTTGTTTTCATTTCTTTTATGAAAGGTGACAAAGCAATTAACTCAAGCCATGGAGGTTGTTGAGAATTGTGGAAATGCAACTCTTTCTTCTGGAGAGCCTTCCACCAAACGTAGTATTACATCAATTTATGATGATGAAGTTGTGGGCTTTTTGAAAGATACAGAAATTATAATGAAGAAATTGATACGAGGAACAAAGGAGCGGGATGTTATCTCCATCCATGGAATGCCTGGACTCGGTAAAACAACTTTGGCGAGAAAAGTGTACAACAATCCCTTTATTGTTAATTACTTTGATGTTAAAGCATGGTGTGCTGTGTCGCAAGCATATAATAGGAGGATGTTATTGGTTGAAATTTTCAAACAAGCTACAAATGATGTGATCAAAATCAAAGAGGACGATGATGTAGCTGACATGTTGCGCAGGGTTCTAATAGGCAAGAGATACCTCATTGTATTAGATGACATTTGGGATTTCGAGGCATGGGAAGATTTGGGAATATGTTTCCCTGAAGGTGAATATGGAAGCAGAGTAATGGTCACAACACGAATTGAACAAGTGGCTAAGGATCTTCAGCACCACTGTGATCCATATTCTCTTAGCTTTCTTACGCCGGAAGAGTGTTGGGAATTATTGGAGAAGAAGGTATTTCGGGGAGAGAGTTGTCCGCTGGATCTACTGGAAGCAGGGTTACAAGTTGCCCAACATTGTAAGGGATTGCCTCTTGTGGTTGTCCTGGTTGCTGGATTTATTGCGAAAATGGAAAGGGAGGCGTCCTTGTGGCTCGAGGTTGCAAATAACTTGAGTTCTTTTGCTTTAGGAGAGCAGAGTATGAAGGTGATACAATCAAGTTATGACCATTTAGAAGACCACTTAAAGCCTTGCCTTCTTTACATGGGATTGTTTCCAGAGGACCATAAGATTCTAGTGGATGATCTGCTGAAGTTGTGGATGGCTGAAGAGTTTGTATTGAATGCCGAAACAGAGAACATGGAGGAAGCATCTCGAGTTTGCTTGAGTGATTTGCTTAACAGAAGCCTAGTAATGTTCTCCGGAATGAGATACTGCTCACTTCATGATGTAGTGCGTGAGTTCTGCTTGAGAAAACTCACAGAAGACAAGTATATGCAGCTCGCAGTGCCATACAATCCGTATCAACATTTGCATTCCACGGAATCACGGTTATGCATTTATATTCATGATGATCTTGTTAAACAATTAGATCATTCCGACTACCAGCTGGATAAGATTCCAATGCTCGATTTCAAGGAAACAAATTCTTTGGAGTTCATTGCTCATCCAAAACTCAATACATGGACTAAGCGATATTCAAATCCTTTAGATTTACTTGTTAAAATAAGATTTGTTCGGTCATTGCATTTGATGGATGTGGAATTGCCAAATTCATGGGCTACTGCAATGCAATCGCTAACTCAGTTGAGGTACCTTGCACTTTATGTCAAACAATTTGAATTGGAGTGGATATCACACCTACACGATCTCCAAACTCTGCATCTCAAGTCAAGTGAGAGGATACGCCTAAAGGCTGCTACTTTATTGGAAATGACAAAGCTAAGGCATGTGAATATAAAGGGTTTTTCCGTGGTATGGGAAGACAATGACGAAGGAAGTTTTGAAGAATCTTCAACAACTATGCTAGAGAACATGAAGAGTTTTCGCTTTTGCAATACACACTTGGATAATATGAACACAAGGTTCTGGTGGAGGTTTCCGAATCTTGAAGAACTCGGCCTCCACACTAGATCTGTACCTAAGTTTCCTTTGTTTCCCATACCAGAAGTTCATACTCGCCTTCATTCTCTTTCTCTGGTGTTTTCTTTAATGAAGTTTTTTAATTCAGTTGGATGGGCGAGGTATTTTGTCTTCCCTTCAAATCTTAGTCATATGGACCTTAGAGGCTGTTTCTTGACGGAAGAAATGGTTTTAAACATTGCAAGATTGAAGAAGCTTGAGAGTCTCAAATTATTTATGGGATTTCCTTTGCAGAGATCAGAGAGCTATTGCTGGGATGTCAGAAATGTGGAGTTCCCTGCACTCAAATACTTGTCATTACACTTTATGAGGATGAAAGAATGGAAAGCTTCAGAGGAATCCTTTCCTGTGCTTGAGAAGCTAGTTATATTTGGATGTTACAATTTCAAGGAGATCCCTCCTAGCTTTGCAGATATTCCAACACTAAGACTTATTGTACTGACTAACTGCATCGACTCTCTAGGGGTTTCAGCTAGGAATATCAAAAGAGACATTGAAGAAAACACAGGATGTGACAGTCTCCAAGTTCTTAATAGTTTGTAAATAAATGTATTTAAAAGCAATTCAAAGTTGCTCTATTTCCACTTCTGTATTGTCACATTATTATCTGTTTTTTTTTATTAGGGAATTTTTTAACTTGGAAGCTGAGATTGCAATTCAACTTGGAAGTTTTTGGGAGGTCAAAAAGTGAGATGTTTGGTTATGCTTTTGAGAGAAAATAAATACTTTTGAAGCAGCACAAACTAAAGAAATATTTTTCATCAAAAGTACTTTTTTGAAAAATACTTTTGAGATAATTTACTTAGAAAGATTTTTTAAAAGTTTGGTTAAATATTAATGGTTAACCAAAAATATTTTAAAACTAATTAACCAAACACAAACTGTTTTTTCACTAAAAGTATTTTTTTTTTTGAAAATTACTTCTTTTTTTTTAAAAAAAAAGCTCATTTGAAAAATTTGACCAAACATGCTATTAACTTCTGTTCTAACTAAAATTTAATCAAAGTTCAATTACAGCTGCATGTAGCCCAATGATATTACAGCTGCAAGTGGCCGAAGTTGAATTGAATTTTAGCTTTTGACTTAGTTTAATCATATTACCTTATATTAAGTGCTTATAAGCATTTTTTTTAACTCTAATTCTGATAACTGCTTTTCAATTTCTTAGAAGAAACAAATTTGAATCAAATAAATAAGAAGTGTACTATTTTATTGAGGAGTAATATAAAATGATTTTTAAAAATTTATGACTCAATCCATGTTCCATTTTCAAACATTTATCTTAAGTTGACTATTATTTTAAATTATTGCTTAAAACCAAGTTTTATAATGCTGCTGTAAGGATAATTTGTGAAAGTGCTTAGTTATTTGTGCTACTAGTGTTGGGTACAGCAATGACGTAGCACAAGAATGAATTGTAGCATTGTTGCAACAATATGCTCTCCACACTTAACAGGAGAATTTATTTTGTAGGCTATTTACAATTTTTTTTAATTTTATGATTTTTTTATGAGAGATTTTTATTTTTACACATAAGAGATCTTAAAAAGAACCCACCTCTTGACCGCTGTTTTCGTCTCAAACCATATAATCATTTTAATACATACTAAATCTATATCAATCACTATCTTAAAAGAGTAATGGGTGCAAATTGCAATCTTATTCACAAGAATGACAGATGAATATAGGATTAAAAAAGATTCATACGAGTGATATCTACTAGTGGTAAATAATAACGATAGGTGAAGATATCTAAGCTAGTTGTTTCAAGAAAATAGTTATTTATAGAATTAATACATAATTGTACCTTTCAACTTGGTTTAAGCTGACATCTATGCCCTCCAATTTTGGGTATACACAAGTAAATACTTAAATTTGTATAAAATTGAACAAATAAACACATTCGTCTTATGTGGCATCCTACATGTCAATTTCCATCCTACATGGTATCGTATGAATATTACATCATTTAAGATTCACGTGTCTACTTGTTTAACTTTATACAAGTTTAAGTGTCTACTTATACAGAACAAAAATTGGAGGACATAGATGTCAACTGAAGCAAAGTTAAAATTTGAAAGATAAGCTGCAGCTACTATGAAAGAAATTATTAACACAAGCCAGGTAGTTTCCATTGGTATTCGTATTAGATGGAATTGGTGAAGGTTCATGAAGATGAAAAACTATAAAGAAATTAGTGAAGTTAATGTTACAGAATATATAAATTATTAGTCACCACAACTGGATGTCGGCATTTTTTTAAGGCAATAATAAATATCAAAGTTGCCGTCTAAGTAAGGGATTATCTAAAATATATATAGCGAAGAATTATATGATCCTAGGAATTCTAAAATATATGATTAAAAAAATATTTTAAACAAGATGTTAGGAAACAAAATAAAATGTTAGGGGAAATCAGCAATTTTGCCATAATAACTTCACCTGAAATTTGGTATAAAAAGTACATATTTTATTTTCTGATATCTAATGGCTCAAATATACTCTTTTTTTTATAGGAATTTTGTAATGAAAATATAATGTGGTAACCTAAATAAATAAATAAAAGAAATAAAAATATTAAAGAAAGATATTTATATTTGTTTAAATAACTTTTAAACTTTTATATATGAATTTGTTATTATTTAGATTGATACAATATTTATATTAACGTCAATTACTACTCCTTAACTTCTATTTCAAAATAAATGAATTGTTCAAAATTCAAGAAAGTTGTTTGAATTTTTTTTCCATTTTCGCCCCTCATTTGTATTTTTAGGTGATAATATCAAGAGAGTTAATTACTTATATTTATGATTTTACTTTGAATTATTTATATTTTCAAAAATAGTTTGACAATAATTAAAAGGACAAAAATGGAAAGTGATGTTTAGTTAAGGTTCTAAACTTTTTTTCTTAATAGATATATATTGCCTCAACAATTCATTCATTTTAAAATGAAAAGAGTATTTTAATTATTTTATTCTTCTTGTATATAAATAAAAAGAAAATTATGACAATTAAAAAAAAAAAGGTACTTACAAAAAGTATCTTTTGACAAATAACATGGAAGTACCGGTACACTGTACATACAGCTGTTGATCGGGAGTTTTAAATTTTAGTCAACCTAGAAAATTTAAAATGATTATTTTATACCAACTTAACGTGTATGATTGATTAACATCTTATGTAATACTATTTATTACAATATTTGTTTAATTAACATATATTCGCTTCACATGAGTACTTTTCAGCTTTTCGAGGGCTGCGACAAGGGTTTCAAACCTAATCTGATGATTTTTGTGCTAATGGTATTATTGAAAATGATAACATCTTATCACATCATTTTTATTTATTCATTTTGATTTATGCATATCTCTTAAAAAGTAATAATTGATATAAATATTTTATCACAATATTTATATTAATTAGTGTATAGTTTTACATCTTAAGAAATAATTCAGAGAACAAATAATTAATATTGAGGCACAAAACATGGAAAAATAATAAGTACTTAGTATGTTTTTCTCTTTCTATAATAAAAGTGACAAATAAAAATAAAAATAAGCGTTAATATAATAAATAGAGAGAATATTTTTTAATTAAAAGGCCAAAGGTCCATATTTTAATATCACTCTTCATTCTTCTTAGAGTTTGGATTTCTCTAAACCCAAAAGCATTAAGCAACCTTGGAGCAATTAATCACCCCTCTTGCCACTCTCAATAAAGAAAGGTCAGATTTCTAAATTTTATGAGGTTATTTTTCTTTTAATATTTTGTAATCTCTTTTATTTGGTAGATTACTTGTTTCTTGTTTGTGGAGGTAGGTCAATTGAGAGATGCACATTAGATGATTGTCTCTTTTCATATATTTCTCTTTTGTTGTCTGATTTATTGTCTTTTGAAGTTTGCTTTGTTAGATTTCGTATATCACGCGATTATTTCGATCTTAACAATGTTATACTAAGTTAGAAATAACAATTCATAGACATTTCCATCCTAAGATCAGAAGAACTGAACTACTAAAGTAAGGAGTTTATTCATCTTGATTATATAGTGGTGGCCTTTAGATTCGTAAGACTTTACTTTGTTACTATAATTTTTTGGTATGGGTTTTTTTCTCTAGAAGTTAAGATTGTTAATGTTTGTTTTCATTTCTTTTATGAGAAGGTGATAGAGTAACTAATTGCTCAAGGCATGGATGTTGTTGAGACTTGTGGAAAAGGAACTGTTTCTTCTGGAGAGCCTTCCAACAAACGCAACATTCCATCAATTGATAATGATGAAGTCGTCGGCTTTGAGAAAGATGCAGAAACTATAATGAAGAAATTGACTGGAAGAACAAAGGAGTTGGATGTCCTCTCAATCTTTGGAATGCCAGGACTCGGAAAAACAACTTTGGCCAGGAAAGTGTACAATAATCCTTCTATTGTTAATCACTTTGATGTTAAAGTATGGTGTGCTGTGTCTCAAGTATATAATAGGAGGGTGTTGTTGGTTGAGATTTTCAAACAAGCTATAAATAAAGAGTGCAAAATCAAGGAGAATGATGACGTAGCTGACATGTTGCGCAAGAGTCTAATAGGCAAGAGATACCTCATCGTGTTAGATGATATATGGGAAGTCGAGGCATGGGAGGATTTGAGATTATGTTTCCCTAGAGGTGAAGGCGGAAGCAGAGTAATGGTAACAACTAGAATTGAACAAGTGGCAAAGCATCTCCAGCACCGTAGTGATCCTTATTCTCTTAGATTTCTAACAATGGAAGAGAGTTGGGAATTATTGCAGAAGAAAGTGTTTCGAGGAGAGAATTGTCCCTCAAATCTAGTGGAAGCAGGGTTACAAATTGCCCGACACTGTAAGGGATTGCCTCTTGTGGTTGTTCTGATTGCTGGAATTATTGCAAAAATGGGAAGGGAGGCGTCCTTGTGGCTCAAGGTTGCAAATGACTTAAGTTCTTTTGCTTTAGGAGAACAGAGCATGAAGGTAATACAATCAAGTTATGACCATTTAGAAAACCATTTAAAGCATTGCCTTCTTTACATGGGATTGTTTCCAGAGGACCATAAGATTGCAGTGGACGATCTGCTGAAGTTGTGGATGGCTGAAGAGTTTGTATTGAATGTCGAAACAGAGAACATGGAGGGAGCATCTCGAGTTTGCTTGAACGATCTACTTAATAGAAGCCTTGTAATGGTCTCTAAAGAGAAAATCAACGGTGACATAGAAAGGTGCATGCTTCATGATGTAGTGCGTGAGTTTTGCTTGAGAAAACTTAAAGAAGAAAAGTTTATGCAGCTTACAGTGCCATACAGTCCATATCAGCATTTATGTTCTATGAATTCACGGTTATGCGTTTATATTCATGATGATCTTGTTAAACAATTAGATCATTGTGAATATCAGTTTGATAAGATTCCAATGCTCGAGTCTAAGGAGAGTACATAAGTGTTTTGGTGAATGTTCTAGATCCTTGGAGTTCATTGCTCATCCAAATTTCAACCCATGGAACATATCAAATCCTTTACCTTTACTTGTTAAGTTAAGACTTGTTCGGGTGTTGCATTTTCCTTATGAGGAGCTGCCAAGTTCATGGCCTATCGCGGTACAATTCCTGACTCACTTGAGGTACCTTGAAATTTCTGTCGAAGAATTTGATTTCACGTGGATATCTCACCTGTTGGATCTTCAAACTCTTGTGGTTCGTTCATCTAAATTTAGAAGGACATCGCCTGCAACTATCTGGAAAATGAAGAAGCTGAGGCATTTGAATGTAAACAAACTTACCTTGGAATGGGATGACAATGATAAAGCAATTTTTGAAGAATCTTCAACAACTATGCTAGAGAACTTGAAGACATTTCGTTCTCATCGTATATGTGTGGATGATATGAATCCAAGGTTCTGGTGGAGATTTGCGAATCTTGAAGAACTCAGCCTCCGTGTTGAAGCTTTACCTAGTTGTCCTTTGTTTCCCTCAGTGGAAGTTCATACTCGGCTTCAATCTCTTGATCTGCGCATAAGTCCTCAGGGATTCTTGGATTCAGTTGGTTGGGAGAGCTACTTTGTCTTCCCTTCAAATCTTAGGCATTTGTGGATTGGCGGTTGTTTCTTAACGAAAGAAATGACTCTAAACATTGCAAAATTGAAAAAGCTTGAGAGTCTCACATTACTGGGGGGATTTCCACCATGGAAATCAGAGAACCATTGTTGGGACGTCACAAGTGTGGAGTTCCTTGCACTCAAATACTTGGTATTATACTGTGTGAGGATGGAAGAATGGAAAGCTTCAGAGGAATCCTTTCCCGTGCTTGAGGAACTATCTATAAGAACTGGTTACTTCTACAAGGAGATCCCTCCGAGCTTTGCAGATATTCCAACATTACGACTTATTAAACTGTATGACTACACCGACTCTCTTGGGGTTTCAGCTATGAATATCAAAAAAGAAATCGAAGAAAACACAGGATGTGACAGTCTCCAAGTTCTTTTATTATCGTAGATCGATATTCATTGCATAGACATTCTCATTCTTAATTAAATAAATATTCAACTAAACAATATTGTGTATTTTTGTTCTTCTACAGGGTTAATTAAGAGATGAAAGGAGTTGTTCCATTTAATTTTTGGATGGTTTCTTTCTGTACATTATTTTCAGGTTAGCAATTAGGTGCTAATCCATCTCGGGAGGATTCCATTATCTTTTTAGCTCCAAACTCAGAAATTAGTAATATAAACTAGAGAGAGTATGATTTCTAAATAGGTCCAGTGTTCATTAAAAACATATTTTAGATAAAATAAGTTTCACAAGTTTAGGTTCTAATTACGTGCACTCACATTAGTTTAGGAAATTACCTTCCGCACCACTTTTTCTTCACCAGATACAAATGCATATATCTTGGATACATACGGGTCAAATTAAGTGTAGTTTATTCTAGATAAACACTATATTCAAGCGTGATTCGCATGTATTTGTTATACACTAGATCTCTAGCCTCTCTCCCTTTCTCACTTACCTGTCTCCCTATGTATATGTGTTTCAGAATGTATTTGAGTTTCACAAATTTAATATATCTATATATTCAATATCAATTTCATGTATCTGTATCCATGCTTGGAGAGAGAAAACACAAGAGAGAGAGATCAGAAAGAGAGGAGAGGGAGGGGGGATGGGGGGAGAGAAAAAAAGAGGGGCAAGAGAGAAAGAAAGAAGGAGAGAAGGAATTTGAAGAAATGAAGTATTTAACTTGAAATTTGATAAATCAATACTATTCGGATTTTTTTTTGATATTTTTTTTTAAGTTTCAAAGTTTGAAAAACTATTTTTTCAAGTGATGTCTTTTTATTCACAATTTTTTTTTTAAAAAAAAAGGTTAAATGCACTTTTAGACATATCAATTTCCAAGTATAACTTTTTCTAAAAACTTTTTTCAAACACTACCTTTTTACAGATATCATACTTTATTTCTAGTATATTTAAATGCTTACTTTAGTAATCCCTTTCGTTTTATATTATTTGGTTCTTTTATTAAAAATAGGTATCTCAATTTATGAATAAAAACTCAAGGAATAATTAGTTATTCCCTCCGTCCCATTTAATACTCCCTATGTTTTTATTTATTTATTTATTTTTGATTTGACACACCTATTAAGAAATTAATAATAATTGACATAGTGAGTTTATTATTTTACCTTTATTAATTGATAGAATTTCAAAATCAATTTACTCATTAAAGAGGTTCTACCTTATTCAAAAACATTAATTCTCTGAATAAATTGAGGGTATGATAAGTAAAAAATATTGTCTTTTCTTGATTTGTCAAAATTGAACAAGTAAAAAGAGATTGATGGAGTATGAGTTAGTTAAACTCGGCATGAAGTTTAAAAAAGAAAGAAAGAAAGACTTTTGAAACTTGTGGTCTAAAATAAGTGATAAATATTTGTGTGACTATAAATCATTTCGTTAAGGATAAAATAGACATTTTAAAGTTAAATTGTTACTCCCTCTGTCAATACTTGTCCACTATTGACCTGACACACCCCTTAAGAAACAATAAATAGAAGGATGATTTTACTATATTCCTCTTTGAATATAATAAATACAATGCATTGAAAAATGTAATAGGGAGATGATTATAATTAATGATAAGGGTAAATTAGGAACTAATTGTAAAATTATCCATTGATTTCATAAAGTGGACAAGTATTGTTGGACATCCCAAAATAGTATAGTAGACAAGTATTGTTGAATGAAGAGAGTATTTAATATAGAAATGTGCCATTATTTTTGGGACTAACTAAAAAGGAAAGTATGTCATATAAACTGAACGGATGAAGTATTTGTTTTCATCTTTATCCTTGTCATAAATATGAACAGATATTAATGTGTATTAAATATAGAAAAGTACTCTCTCTGTTCAACAATACTTGTCCACTATTGACCTGACACACCCCTTAAGAAACAATAAATAGAAGGATGATTTTACTATATTCCTCTTTGAATATAATAAATACAATGCATTGAAAAATGTAATAGGGAGATGATTATAATTAATGATAAGGGTAAATTAAGAACTAAGTGTAAAATTATCCATTGATTTCATAAAGTGGACAAGTATTGTTGGACATCCCAAAATAGTATAGTAGACAAGTATTGTTGAATGAAGAGAGTATTTAATATAGAAATGTGCCATTATTTTTGGGACTAACTAAAAAGGAAAGTATGTCATATAAACTGAACGGATGAAGTATTTGTTTTCATCTTTATCCTTGTCATAAATATGAACAGATATTAATGTGTATTAAATATAGAAAAGTACTCTCTCTGTTCAATAATACTTGTCCACTATTGACCTGACACACCCCTTAAGAAACAATAAATAGAAGGATGATTTTACTATATTCCTCTTTGAATATAATAAATACAATGCATTGAAAAATGTAATAGGGAGATGATTATAATTAATGATAAGGGTAAATTAAGAACTAAGTGTAAAATTATCCATTGATTTCATAAAGTGGACAAGTATTGTTGGACATCCCAAAATAGTATAGTAGACAAGTATTGTTGAATGAAGGGAGTATTTAATATAGAAGTGTGTCATTATTTTTGGGACTAACTAAAAAGGAAAGTATGTCATATAAACTGAACGGATGAAGTATTTGTTTTCATCTTTATCCTTGTCATAAATATGAACAGATATTAATGTGTATTAAATATAGAAAAGTACTCTCTCTGTTTAACAATACTTGTCCACTATTGACTTGACACATCTCTTAAGAAATAATAAATAGAAGGGTGATTTTACTATATAACCATTTGAATATAACAAATACAATGTATTGAAAAATGTAATAGGGAGATGACTATAATTAATGATAAGGGTAAATTAAGAACTAAGTGTAAAATTATCCATTGATTTCATAAAGTGAACAAGTATTGTTGAATATCCCAAAATAGTATAATGGACAACTATTGTTGGACAGAGAAAGTAATAAATAAGAATAATTTAGTCAAATTATCTTATAATTAATATTTTTCTGTGTGCATAACTAAAAATGACAAGTAAGATAAACAACAAGAAATATATTTTCTCATCATTAATATTAAATAATTATATAAAAAATATATTATATTAGATCAACCTGAGTTAAATAATATGAAACGGAAGGAGCATAAACAAAGTTATCTTTTCCGATCGGGAAAATGTGGGGTACAACGTACATACAGCTCTTGATTGTATGGAAGTATTTATTTGAATTTGTTTAATCAATAGTTATTTATATCATTCTTCAACATTGAAGTCCTCCATCTCCTTTTTCAGTTTCCTTTTCTCTAAACCCAAAAGCATCAAATTAATCAATCTCAATAACCAAGGTCAGATTTCTAATTGTTTTATTTTTTTCCATACATTTTACTCTATTTTCTTGACATCACTATTCAGTAATATTCTTTAATCAGATTTTTCTTGCTTATTTTTAACTTCTTTTTATTTTATTTTACTTGCTCCTCTACTTATTTACTAGGTATATACCATTAAGAAGTTAAAGTTTAGAGTTGTTAAACTAAATTAGAAATTACAAATCATAAACACACATCCATCCTAAGATGGGAAGAACTGTGCTATTACTAATAAAGTCAAAGCGAAAAAAGGCTTTTTATGTCACTGTATAAAATAGTTATGTAATATAAATAATGTATAATTGTGTATATTGCCTTGCCTTGGTGTGGGCTAGGCACAGAGACAGAGTTAGGTGGGGGTTCATGAGTTCGGGGAAACCCACTAGCTATTTTGATCTTGTATTTATATTAAAAAATTAATTAAATATATATGTATAGTAACTTGTGAACTCCTAACAAAACTGATTGACATCTCAATGGTAAGGAAGGGGCAATGGAAATGCCTTTCACACTTGTGTTGTGGGTTTAAACCCTGATCTCTTTTTATTTTTCTCTTCTGCCCTAAATTTTAGAACCCCCAGACTCTTAATCCTGATTTCGCCTCTGGCCCGCCTAGACAGAGGCTTCAACATTACCCTCAAGGCCTATTCTCTTCTCATGTTAACAAGGATGGATCTTAATATCTCTTTTGAATATATATGATGTATAACCATATATATACATCTATAAATACTGTTTATACAATATTTATACATTACCACATTTCATCTTCTTCAATGATTTGATTCTCTTGCAATCTCGAACTATGCAAAACTTCTCTTAAACAGTTCCAAATTTTAGATATGAGCTCCTCTGGATGTTTCAAGTCTTTTGATATATTATTCACTCGAAATGATTCACATTTATGGCAGGTTAAATTTTAAAATTTGAGCTTCGAAACTCTACAATAACGGATTATTCCATTTTTCTTTCTCAATACTAAGAATATTAAGGTTAAACCTGTTATATTTAAGTTCGGGATCTGCCACTATAAGGTTACCTTATATATTTAGTAAGAGTTTTCAAGAAAAACCAAAAATAAAATATGAAAACATCCAAGGGAAAGGAACTTTAAACAAAACTTGATAAACCAGTGTATTCTGCAATTTCATAAAATTTGATGTGAAATTTGAAAAAACACAATATCTTATTTAATCCTCGACAGGTCCCTTAACTTTTCCTCTTTTCAAGCTTCGGCACAAACCCAACAATGTGTTTGTTTGACGTTTGTAGAAGCTCATGTTGGATTCTTGTAACATCAAATGCATTTCACCGGAAACAAAAATGAGCCAAATGGCCATTTTTGGTGATAAAATATTATTGAGTAACGAATTTTGACTCAAGGAGACCTAGAATTAATATCTCCAGTAACTGAAAGAAAATACCCGTGGTAAAAGTATAATTTAGCGGATATATTTGTGATACATAAAACTTTATATGTTACATTACTTTGATAATGTTTTGATTTGGGTTTTTTCTTCTTCTCTAAATTATGAAATAATGTTGTTTTCATTTCTTTTATGAAAGGTGACAAAGCAATTAACTCAAGACATGGAGGTTGTTGAGAATTGTGGAAATGCAACTCTTTCTTCTGGAGAGCCTTCCACTAAACATAGTATTAGATCAATTTATGATGATGATGAAGTTGTCGGCTTTGAGAAAGATGCAGAAATTATTATGAAGAAATTGATACGAGGAACAAAGGAGCGGGATGTTATCTCCATCCATGGAATGCCTGGACTCGGTAAAACAACTTTGGCAAGAAAAGTGTACAACAATCCCTATATTGTTAATTACTTTGATGTTAAAGCATGGTGTGCTGTGTCGCAAGCATATAATAGGAGGATGTTATTGGTTGAGATTTTCAAACAAGCTACAAATGATGAGATCAAAATCAAAGAGGACGATGATGTAGCTGACATGTTGCGCAGGGTTCTAATAGGAAAGAGATACCTCATTGTATTAGATGACATTTGGGATGTCGAGGCATGGGAAGATTTGGGAATATGTTTCCCTGAAGGTGAATATGGAAGCAGAGTAATGGTCACAACACGAATTGAACAAGTGGCTAAGGATCTTCAGCACCACAGTGATCCTTATTCTCTTAGCTTTCTAATGTCCGAAGAGAGTTGGGAATTATTGGAGAAGAAGGTATTTCGAGGAGAGAGTTGTCCCCCGGATCTACTGGAAGCAGGGTCACAAGTTGCCCTACACTGTAAGGGGTTTCCTCTTGTGGTTGTCCTGGTTGCTGGATTTATTGCAAAAATGGAAAGGGAGGCGTCCTTGTGGCTCGAGGTTGCCAATGACTTAAGTTCCATTGCTTTAGGAGAGCAGAGTATGAAGGTAATACAATCAAGTTTTGACCATTTAGAAGACCACTTAAAGCCTTGCCTTCTTTACATGGGATTGTTTCCAGAAGACCATAAGATTCCAGTGGACGATCTGCTAAAGTTGTGGATGGCTGAAGAGTTTGTATTGAATGTCGGAACAGAGAACATGGAGGAAGCATCTCGAGTTTGCTGGAGTGATTTGCATAACAGAAGCCTAGTAATGGTCTCGGGAATGAGAATTAATCACGACATAGAATACTGCTCACTTCATGATGTAGTGCGTGAGTTCTGCTTGAGAAAACCCACAGAAGACAAGTATATGCAGCTCGCAGTGCCATACAATCCGTATCAACATTTGCATTCCACAGAATCACGGTTATGCATTTATATTCATGATGATCTTGTTAAACAATTAGATCATTCCGACTTCCAGCTGGATAAGATTCCAATGCTCGATTTCAAGGAAGCAAATTCTTTGGAGTTCATTGCTCATCCAAAACTCAATACATGGAATAACCAATATTCGAACCCTTTACATTTATTTGTTAAATTAAGATTTGTTCGGGCGTTGCATTTGATGGATGTGGAATTGCCAAATTCATGGGCTACTGCAATGCAATCGCTAACTCAGTTGAGGTACCTTGTACTTTATGTCAAACAATTTGAATTGGAGTGGATATCACACCTACACGATCTCCAAACTCTGCAGCTCAAGTCAAGTAAGAGGCTACGCCTAAGGGCTGCTACTTTTTGGGAAATAACGAAACTAAGGCATGTGAATATAGACTGTTTTTCCGTGGCATTGGAAGAGAATGATGAAGGAAGTTTTGAAGAATCTTCAACAACTACACTAGAGAACATGAAAACTTTTCGCATTTGCCATATATTCTTGGATGATATTAATCCAAGGTTGTGGTGGAGGTTTCCGAATCTTGAAGAACTCAGCCTCCGCATTCAATATGCACCTGAGTTTCTTTTGTTTCCCATACCGGAAGTTCATACTTGCATTCATTCTCTTTCTGTGGAGTTACCTTTCTTAAAATTCTGGCGTTCAGTTGGATGGGAGAGCTATTTTTTGTTCCCTTCAAATGTTAGGCATCTGCGCCTTGGTGGTTGTTTCTTGACCGAAGAAATGATTTTAAACATTGCAAGATTGAAGAAGCTTGAGAGTCTCAAATTAGAGGGGGGAACTCCTTTGGTGAGAAAACAGAGCTATTGCTGGGACGTCACAAATGTGGAGTTCCCTGCACTCAAATACTTGACATTACTTAGTATGCAGATAGACGAATGGAAAGCTTCAGAGGAATCATTTCCCGTGCTTGAGGAGCTAACTATAGAATCTGGTTTCGAATTCAAGGAGATCCCTTCTAGCTTTGCGGATATTCCTTCACTGCGACTTATCGAACTGTCTCAGTGCGTCCAATCTCTTAGGGGTTCAGCTATGAATATCAAAAGAGAGATAGAAGAAAACACAGGATGTGACAGTCTCCAAGTTGTTATAAAACGTAAATAAATGTATTTAAAAGCAATTCAAAGCTCTATTTCCACTTCTGTGATGTTTTTTTAATTAGTGATCTTTTTAAGTTGGAAGCTGAGGTTGCAATTCAATTTCCGATATTGTTAGTCACTGTTGTTGTCTTTGAAAGGTGAATCATTCAGTTTCAATTAATTAGGATTTAAGATTAAGGGTTAGTCGTTGATATTGATCTCAAATTAAGTTTAATTTTCTTCTAAATACAGTATATTCAAGCGTGATTCACATGTATTTGGAAACCACTAACTCTCTTGCCTTTCCCCATCTCTCACTTGCCTCTCTCCTATGTATCTGAATTTTAGAATGTATCTGAGTTTCACAAATTTGATGTATCAATATATTCTGTATCAATTTCATGTATTTGTATATTCAAAATTAATTTCATCACGTGCATTAATTTCATCAAAAATACATTAATACATTCATCAGTGTATTAGTGCGTGGACAGAGAGAAAAAGCAAGAAGAATTAGTATATATAATACGAATATTTATATAATTATGTAGTTTATAGTCACAGTTTTAGAGGGCCACTTTAGCCTAAAAGATTTATCTATGACCTCCTATTTTTGGAAATGACTATGTATCAACGTATAATTAGTAGTTGTAAAAGCTAGTCTTACTCTTAGGATCCCTTTGGACGTGATTTTCTTTTTATTCAAATCAATCGATTTTTTTTTTTTGAAAGTTTCAAAGTTTGAAAAACTATTTTTTCAAGTGATGTTTTTTTATTCACAATTTTTTCTTTTAAAAAAAAGTGAAATGCATTTCTAAACATATCAACTTCCAAATAACTTTATCTAAAAACTTTTTTCAAACACTAACTAGAAACAAATTATTACTTTCGTTTCCGAACAATTGACAGTCTTAAAAATATTCGTCTACTTAACTAATTAAACTTAGATACACCCATGATCTGCCACAAGACATAACAAGTGATCTCAAACTCTTGTAGGAGCATGCGACTCTTAATAAAAAACCATAGTGTTGAAAACATCACTAAACTTGACGAGAATTTAGAAGTGTATTTCACTCATGTTGCAAAATCAATGGTGTATTTAAGTTCAAATAAAAAAATATTTTTAAAATTATCAATAATTCAAAGATGAAACTAATACTTCTCTCGGAATAATACGAAGGGAGAGAGAATAAACAAAGTTATCTTTTCCGATCCAAAAAATGTGGGGTACAACGTATAAACAGTTGTTGATTGGAAGTTTTAAATTTGGTCAGACCCAAAACTTAATTACTTTTATATCTGTAACAAATATTTTATCATTTTTTAATATTGAAGTCCTCCATCTCCTTCCTCTATATTCTTTCTCAGTTTCCATTTCTCTAAAACCAAAAGCATCAAATTAAGCAATCTTCTTCTCTCAATAACCCAAGGTCAGATTTCTAAATTGTTTTATTTTCTTCATACATTTTGCTCTATTTTCTTGACATCATTATTCATTAATATTTTTCTTGGTAATTTTTAAGTTCTTTTTATTTTACTTTATTTGCTTCTCTACTTATTTACTAGACATATTCCATTAAGAAGTTAAAGTTTAGAGTAGTTAAACTAATTAGAAATTAGAAATCATAAAGACACATCCATCCTAAGATGGGAAGAACTGTACTAATAAAGTCAAAGCGAAAAAGAGCTTTTTATGTCACTGTATAAGTGAACATGAACATGTATATGTAATATATATGTAATGTATCAATATTGTATAAATAGTTACGTAATATATCGATATTGTATAGTGTCTTTCTTGCCTTGCTATGGGCTAGGCGAGGCTATGACATTATCCTCAAGACTTATTCCCTTCTCTGGTTGACAAGGATGGATCCTAATATCTCTTTGAATATATATGATTTATAACTATATATATACATCTATAAATACTATTTATACATTACCGCATTTCATCTTCTTCAATGATCTATTTTTTTTTTTCAATTTGGACCAACTCAAAACACTCGAAATGATTCATATTTTTGCAGCAGGTCGAATTTTAAAACTTGAGCTTCGAAGCTCTTCAATGACGGATTATTCCATTTTTGTTTCTCAATACTAAGAATATTAAGGTTAAACCCGATAAATTTAAGCCTGGGATCTGCCACTATAAGGTACCTTATATATTTAGTAAGTGAGTTGAAGAAAAACCAAAAATAAAATTATAAAAACAGCCAAGGGAAATGGACTTGAAACAAAACTTGATAAACCAGTTTATTCCGCAATTTCATATAATTTGATATGAAATTTGAAAAAAAATTAATTAATCCTCGACAGGTCCCTTAACTTTTCCTCTTTTTTCAATCTTCGGCACAAACCCAACAAAGTGTTTGTTTGTAGAAGCTCGTGCAGGATTCTTTTGGTTGGAAAACTTATGGAAACTATTTTGTCACGAACACTTGTAGAAAATTGTCATAGATTGAGGCGTGTCAATCACACTGTACTTAAGGATATTTCACCCGATATAGATGTATCCCTCAAAATTCAATAAGCTCTTTTAGTATAAAACTAGGAGTTAGAAACTAACAAAGATTCAATAATATAAAATTCAGCACAATAGAATATGGAAGGAAGGGAATTTAGATTGATCTCTTTTTCTGTCTTTCTCTCTCAG
The DNA here is from genome assembly GCA_018342035.1 of Solanum appendiculatum. Classification (NCBI taxonomy): domain Eukaryota; kingdom Viridiplantae; phylum Streptophyta; class Magnoliopsida; order Solanales; family Solanaceae; genus Solanum; species Solanum appendiculatum. The sequence continues at coordinate 41,026 of JAGDQO010000668.1, read as the reverse complement.
CACTTAGGATTAGAGAATCTATATATAATATCACCATATGAGAAAATTGGTTGAAAAACTTCAAGCCTCCAACGAATATGAAGACAAGACAATAAAGGGCTAATAAATTCGGGATAAAATCAATGTTAAATAATAGACAAAAATTTGAGAAGGACCAAAAGTTCACCAATATTGCAAACATGAGGGACTATTAGTGCTCCATGTGAAATCTGAAGCATGACTTTGAGTCTTAACCCAATAATAAGATGACTGAGGGGACGTAGAATTTATATCTCCAGTAACTGAAAGAAAATACCCGAGGTAAAAGTGTAATGTAGCATATATATTTGTGATACATAAAACTTTATATGTTACATTACTTTGATAATGTTTTGGTTTTTTTTTTCTTCTCTAAATTATGAAATAATGTTGTTTTCATTTAAAAAAAAAAAATAAAAAAAAAATGTTGTTTTCATTTCTTTTATGAAAGGTGACAAAGCAATTAACTCAAGGCATGGAGGTTGTTGAGACTTGTGGAAAAGCAACTCTTTCTTCTGGAGAGCCTTCCGCTAAACATAGTATTACATCAATTTATGATGATGCTGAAGTTGTCGGCTTTGAGAAAGATGTAGAAATTATAATGAAGAAATTGACACGAGGAGCAAAGGAGCGGGATGTTATCTCCATCTTTGGAGTGGCAGGACTAGGTAAAACAACTTTGGCAAGAAAGGTGTACAACAATCCCTTTATTGTTAATTACTTTGATGTTAAAGCATGGTGTGCTGTGTCACAATCATATAATAGGAGGACGTTATTGGTTGAAATTTTCAAACAAGCTACAAATGATAAGATCAAAATCAAAGAGGTCGATGATGTAGCTGACATGTTGCGTAGGGTTCTAATAGGCAAGAGATACCTCATCGTGTTAGATGATATGTGGAATGTCGAGGCATGGGAAAATTTGGGAATATGTTTCCCTGAAGGTAAATATGGAAGCAGAGTAATGGTCTCAACACGAATTGAACAAGTGGCTAAGCATCTTCAGCACTATAGTGATCCTTATTCTCTCAACTTTCTAACATCCGAAGAGAGTTGGAAATTATTGGAGAAGAAGGTATTTCGAGGAGAGAGTTGTCCCCCGGATCTACTGGAAGCAGGGTTACAAGTTGCCCAACATTGCAAGGGATTGCCTCTTGTGGTCGTCCTGATTGCTGGAATTATCTCGAAAATGGGAAGGGAGGCATCGTTGTGGCTTGAGGTTGCAAATGAGTTAAGTTCTCTTGCTTTAGGAGAGCAGAGTATGAAGGTAATACAATCAAGTTATGACCATTTAGAAGACCACTTAAAGCCTTGCCTTCTTTACATGGCATTGTTCCCAGAGGACCATAAGATTCCAGTGGACGATCTGCTGAAGTTGTGGATGGCTGAAGAGTTTGTATTCAATGCCGAAACAGAGAACATGGAGGAAGAATTTCAAGTTTGCTTGAGTGATTTGCATAACAGAAACCTAGTAATGGTTCCCGGAATGAGAATTAATTGTGATGTAGAATACTGTTCACTTCATGATCTAGTGCGTGAATTCTGCTTGGGAAAACTCACAGAAGACAAGTATATGCAGTTCACAGTGCCATACAAGCCGTATCAACAGTTGCATTCCACGGAATCACGGTTATGCATTTATATTCATGATGATCTTGTTAAACAGTTAGATCACTGCAAATACCAGCTAGATAAGATTCCAATGCTCAATTTCAAGGAAACAAATTCTTTGGAGTTCATTGCTCATCCAAAATTCAATGCTGGAATAACCAATATTCAAATTCTTTAGATTTACTTGTTAAATTAAGATTTATTCGGGCATTGCATTTGATGGACGTGAAATTGCCAAATTCATGGGCTACTGCAATGCAATCGCTAACTTAGTTGAGGTACCTTGCACTTTATGTCAAACAATTTGATTTAAAGTGGATATCACACCTACACGATCTCCAAACTCTACGGCTCCGGTCCAATATTATTGAGAATTTACACCTAAGGGCTGCTACTTTATACGAAATGAGGAAGTTCAGGCATGTGAAAATAGGCCGTTTTTCCTTGGAATGGGAAGAGAATGACGAAGGAAGTTTTGAAGAATCTTTAACAACTATGCTAGAGAACATGAAGACTGTTGGCACTTGCTATATAAGCAGGGATGATATGAATTCAAGGTTGTGGTGGAGGTCTCCGAATCTCGAAGAACTCAGCCTCCACCTTAAATGTGTACCTAAGTTTCCTTTGTTTCCCATACCGAAAGTTCATACTCGGCTTCATTCTCTTTCTCTGGTGTTACCTTTCATGAATTTCTGGGATTCAGTTGGATGGGAAAGCTATTTTGTGTTCCCTCCAAATCTTAGGCATCTGCGCCTAGCTGGCTGTTTCTTGACGGAAGAAATGGTTTTAAACATTGGAAGATTGAAGAAGCTTGAGAGTCTCAAATTAGAGTTGGGAATTCCTTGTCGGAGATCAGAGAGGTATTGCTGGGACGTCACAAATGTGGAGTTCCCTGCACTCAAATACTTGACATTAATCGGTATGCAGATGGACGAATGGAAAGTTTCAGAGGAATCCTTTCCCGTGCTTGAGGAGCTATCTATACAAGTTGGTCACAATTTCACGGAGATCCCTCCTAGCTTTGCAGATATTCCAACACTGCGACTTATTGAAACTGTCTAACTGCACGGATTCAGTTGTGGTTTCAGCTATAAATATCAAAAGAGAAATAGAAGAAAACACAGGATGTGACAGTCTCCAAGTTATTATAAAAAGTAAATAAAAGCAATCCAAAGCTGCTTCATTTCCACTTCTGAATTGTACTTCTGTATTAGAGAACTTTTTAACTTGGAAGCTGAGGTTGCAATTCAACTTTCAGGTAGAATAAAGATAGTACAAAATCTTGTCAATCTCATAAAACTTGTGAATAATTGAACAATATTTTCATTTAGTATTGTGAAATATTTGTACAAATTATGTCTGGCCAAGGTAAAATTTTCCAATCCGGCAGAATTTTGTGACCCATACCAGAACTTCATACTCGCCTTCATTCTCTTTCTCTGCAGTTGTCATTATTGCTGGGACGTCACAAATGTTGAGTTCCCTGCACTCAAGTACTTGGTATTACACTTTGTGAGGATGGAAGAATGGAAAGCTTCGTAGGAATCCTTTCTTGTGCTTGACAAACTAGTTAAAAGAGGGAATTCCCAAATGATTCATAAAACGTAGGAAATATGCATACATGAATGTAAGTAGTTCATGTATTAACGAATTGGACAATCCACTCATTAACAATACATGATATATATATATATTTTTTTCATATAATGACTTTTTTCTGTTTAAGCTATAAATAGTCACACAAGATAATTTCCTCGGGTATTTTTTTTTTCCTCCGGTAGTAGTTACGCTAAGACTAATCTTTATTATTTCCACACCGAGAAATTCAATCAGAACATGTTTATTTTATCAAAATATAAATCTTTTGACATTTGAACGGCCAAATACACCAATTTAATATAGATGAGGCGCCTCCCCATTTTCTCAAGTACCTATTTATGGCAGTCATATGTCATAATTCAAAATCAAAGGTTGAGATTTAATTATCTAAATTAAAATCTAATCATGATTAAAATAACAAATAATTTATTTATTTACTTTAAAAAATTATCAAACCCACTATTCTAGCTAAAAGTTATTTCATAAATTTATTTAAGAAATTCACTATTTTCCATTTGATTAACGAGCTCATCTTTTTAGAAAAAAAATATATTTCTTCTTGTCTTTTTTTATTTGTCATGTAGTAATGCTTAGGCCTTACTGGAAACCGTTACACAAATTAATCAACAATGATGTTAATTACAAAAAAAAAAATTGCAAATTTTAAATTAAAAAAAATGTCATGATGTTAATTTTTTTTTTTTACTATAACTCAGGTCTCAGAGTTTCAAAGAATTTAAGAAACAAAATTTTCGTATGAAAAAAAGAAAAAATCTGTTTTTTTTAGGAATAGTGAGAAATTTTAGATATATTTATGAATGAGAATTTTTAACTAGAATTATGGAATTGACATTTTAAAAAAAGTAAATAGAGAAATTATTTGTTATTCTAATCATGGTTAGACCTTAATTTAGGTAATTAAATCTCAACCTTTAATTCTTAATTATGACACGTGGCTACCATCCAAGTAGGTGGGGAAATGGAGAGGATGTGTATTGGAGAGGAGCCTCATCCATTTAATACTCCCTCCGTTCACTTTTACTCCCTCTGTCCAACAATATTTTTCCACTATTAACTTTGCACACTTCTTAAGAAACTATAAATCGAAGGGTAATTTTACGATATCACCATTTGAATATACTAAATACAATGTCTTGTAAAATGTAACAGAGAAATGACTATAATTATGATAAAGGTAAATTAGGAACTAAGTGTAAAATTATCCATTCATTTCATAAAGTGGATAAATATTGTTGGACATCCCAAAATAGAACAATGGACAACTATTGTTGGACGGAGAGAGTACTTGTCACTTCTTCCTAAAATAGATTTTTTTTAATTTATCACTTTTGAAATATCAAGAAAAGACAATTATTTTTTTTCATGTTTTACTCTCAGCATTAAATACTTATGATCCAAATTATTTTTCAAGACCTAATACAAAACATCATTTAATAGGGATAGTGTGGTAAAATACCTATATCAATAATTGTTTTTCTTAACGGGTGTGCCAAGTCAAACAATGACAAGTAAAAATGAATGGATGAAGTAGTTAATTTATATTATCTTCGTCCAACAATAGTTGTCCACTAAATTATTTTGGGATGCCTAACAATAGTTGTTCCTAATGAAATCAATAGATAATTTTACACTATTTCTAATTTACCCTTATCATTAATTATAGTCATCCCCCTATTACATTTTTCAAGACATTATATTTATTATATTCAAAGGGTGATATAGTAAATTTACCTTCCTATTTATAGTTTCTTAAAAAGTGTGCAAAGTTAATAGTGAACAATTATTGTTGGACAGATGGAGTATATATAAGTTATTTTTAATTTTTAAAATTTATAATTTCAATAAAATACATATAAATTTGAAATGCTTTTTTAATGATATTCATAAACAATAATAATTGCCTATCATTCACATTTTTCCATTACCATAAATCATTTTTTTTAAGAATAAAAGTAAAAGAAGGAAAACATATTTTATTAGTAGTAATAGATAAGAAAGAGAAAAAGAAAAAGCAAATGGGGAAAAGATGAGAAGAAAAGAAAGAGACTTTTAGTCAAAAAGCAAAAATTATGGGGTCCCAACTTTTTAAAAGTAAATTTAATTTATTTAATCACTTCTTTTTATTTGTGAACACTCAATTATCTTTTTTTAGAAAAAGCTTAATTTATTGTATTTATTTAGTTGCTGATATTTCCCACAAGAAGTCTCTACAAGTATTTGTCATTTTTTTAAATTTATGTTACCATCAATTTAGGGCTACCGTATGGAGCAATTGATCTCTGTTGCCACAATAAAAAACGGAAGGTGAGATTTTTTAATTTTTTTTTGTTTATAAAATTATGTAATTAATTCAAATATGTAACTAACTACTTCAAGTTGGTTTGTAGTTTATCTTTACAACCAAAATTCAAATCCTTTGAACTTTGGTTTGGGTGTTTTCTTCTCCAAATTATGAAATAATATTGTTTTCATTTCTTTTATGAAAGGTGAAAACGCAATTAGCCATGGAAGTTGTTGAGACTTGTGGAAAAAGAACTCTTTCTTCTGGAGAGCCTTCCACCAAACCTAGTATTACATCAATTTATGATGATGATCAAGTTGTCGGCTTTGAGAAAGATGCAGAGATTATAATGAAGAAATTGATACGAGGAACAAAGGAGCGGGATGTTATCTCCATCTATGGAATGCCTGGACTCGGTAAAACAACTTTGGCAAGAAAGGCATACAACAATCCCTATATTCTTAATCACTTTGATGTTAAAGCATGGTGTGATGTGTCGCAAGCATATAATAGGAGGACGTTATTGGCTGAGATTTTCAAACAAGCTACAAATGATAAGATCAAAATCAAAGAGGACGATGATGTAGCTGACATGTTGCGCAGGGTTCTAATAGGCAAGAGATACCTCATCGTGTTAGATGACATTTGGGATGTCGAGGCATGGGAAGATTTGGGAATATGTTTCCCTGAAGGCGAATATGGAAGCAGAGTAATGGTCACAACACGAATTGAACAAGTGGCTAAGCATCTTCAGAACCACAGTGATCCATATTCTCTTAGCTTTCTAACGTCCGAACAGAGTTGGAAATTATTGGAGAAGAAGGTATTTCGAGGAGAGAGTTGTCCCCCGGATCTACTGGAAGTAGGGTCACAAGTTGCCCTACACTGTAAGGGGTTGCCTCTTGTGGTTGTCCTGGTTGCTGGATTTATTGCAAAAATGGAAAGGGAGGCGTCCTTGTGGCTCGAGGTTGCCAATGACTTAAGTTCCATTGCTTTAGGAGAGCAGAGTATGAAGGTAATACAATCAAGTTCTGACCATTTAGAAGACCACTTAAAGCCTTGCCTTCTTTACATGGGATTGTTTCCAGAAGACCATAAGATTCCAGTGGACGATCTGCTGAAGTTGTGGATGGCTGAAGAGTTTGTATTGAATGTCGGAACAGAGAACATGGAGGAAGCATGTCGAGTTTGCTTAGGCGATTTGCTTAACAGGAGCCTAGTAATGGTCTCCGGAATGAGAATCAATCGTGATATAGAATACTGCTCCCTTCATGATGTAGTGCGTGAGTTCTGCTTGAGAAAACTCACAGAAGACAAGTATAGGCAGCTCACAATGCCATACAATCCGTATCAACATTTGCATTCCACGGAATCACGGTTATGCATTTATATTCATGATGATCTTTTTAAACAAGTAGATCATTCCGACTACCAGCTGGATAAGATTCCAATGCTCAATTTCAAGGAAACAAATTCTTTGGAGTTCATTGCTCATCCAAAACTCAATACATGGAATAAGCGATATTCAAATCCTTTACATTTACTTGTTAAAATAAGATTTGTTCGGTCATTGCATTTGATGGATGTGGAATTGCCAAATTCATGGGCTACTGCAATGCAATCGCTAACTCAGTTGAGGTACCTTGCACTTTATGTCAAACAATTTGAATTGGAGTGGATATCACACCTACACGATCTCCAAACTCTGCATCTCAAGTCAAGTGAGAGGATACGCCTAAAGGCTGCTACTTTATTGGAAATGACAAAGCTAAGGCATGTGAATATAGAGGGTTTTTCCACGGTATGGGAAGACAATGACGAAGGAAGTTTTGAAGAATCTTCAACAACTATGCTAGAGAACATGAAGACTTTTCGCACATGCCATATACTCATGGAAAATATGAATCGAAGGTTCTGGTGGAGGTTTCCAAATATTGAAGAACTCAGCCTCCGCGTTAAATATGTACCTGAGTTTCCTTTGTTTCCTTTGTTTCCCATACCGGAAGTTCATACTCACCTTCATTCTCTTTCTGTGAAATTAGCACCTTTATTTAAATTATGGAGTTCAGTTGGATGGGAGAGATATTATGTCTTTCCTCCAAATGTTAGGCATCTGCACCTTGTTGGCAGTTTCTTGACGAAAGGAATGGCTTTAAACATTGCAAGATTGAAGAAGCTTGAGAGTCTGACATTACAGGGGGGATTTCCTTGGGTGGAATCAAACAACTATTACTGGGACGTTACAAATGTGGAGTTTCCTGCACTCAAATACTTGACATTACTCAATATGGAGATGAAAGAATGGAAATCTTCAGAGGATTCCTTTCCCGTGCTTGAGGAGCTAGCTATAAAAGCTGCTGGTCACTATTTCAAGGAGATCCCTCCTAGCTTTGCAGATATTCCAACACTGCGACTTATCGAACTGTCTCAGTGCGTCCATTCTCTTAGAGTTTCAGCTATGAATATCAAGAGAGACATAGAAGAAAACACAGGATGTGACAGTCTCCAAGTTGTTATAAAACGTAAATAAATGTATTTAAAAGCAATTCATAGCTGCTCTATTTCCACTTCTATATTGTCTATTTTTTCTATTAGGGAACTTTATAACTTGGAAGCTGAGGTTGCAATTCAACTTTCAGGTAGAATAAAGATAGTACAAAATCTTGTCAATCTAGTAGAACTTGTGAATAATTGAAAAATATTATCATTCGGTAACTTGTGAAATATTTGTACAAATTTCCAAAAAGAGTTTGTTTCTTCTTTCAGATGTATCATAAATACAAAAAATTAGGGGATATCGGTTTTAATATAATTGTTGTTTAGATTATATGATTTTTTTTCCATTGGACATTGAATAATACATGAATCGGTAAATAAAACACATGTTGTAAAATATAAGTAATATAGAACAAGCAATACAGACAAGAGATACGAAGAATAGAATTTAGAGATGATCTTATTCAAATGTTTTCAAGTCTTCTCTTATAAATTATAATGCAAACGGGAAAAGATGAGAAGAAAAGAAAGAGACTTAATAGTCAAAAAGAAAAAGTTATGTGTCCCAATTTTTTTTTACTTTTTAAAAGTAAATTTTAATTTATTCAATCTTTATTTTTATTTTTATTTAGTTGCTGATATTTCCCACTACAACTATTTTGTCTTTTTTTAATTTTATTTATTTCTGTTACCATCAATTTAGGGCAACCCTTTGGAGCAATTGATCTCTGTTGCCACAATCAACAACAACAGAAGGTGAGATTTATTTATTTTTTTTGCTTATAAAATTATGAAACAAAGTTCAAATATTCCCATGTAACTAACTACTTCAAGTTGGTTTCTAGTTTATCCAACAAAGTTTCTTTACAACCAAAATTCAAATCCTTTTACAATTTCAAGGAGATCCCTGCTAGCTTTGCGGATATTCCAACACTGCGACTTATTAATATCAAAAGAGACAAAGAAGAAAACACAGAATGTGACACTCCAAGTTTTAGGTATAAAAACTAAATAAATGTATTTGAAAGCAATTCAAAGCTGTAAATTCCCAGCTCTATTTCCACTTCTGAACACATTATTATCTGTTTTTCTTAGGCATAATACATAAACATATCCTTTAACTTGATTTTAGCTGACAGCTATGCCCTTCAGCTTTGGAGGTACACAAGTAAGTATAAAATTGAACAAGTAGACACACATTCTACGTGACATAATAGATCACGTAGGACGCCACATGGGACACAAATTGTCACATAGGATGTATGTGTCTACTTGTTAAACTATATACAAGTTTAAAGTCTACTTGTGCTGGAGGGCATAGATACCAGTTAAAGCCAAGTTAAATGACACGTTTATGTATTATGCCTCTTTTTTTTGTTAGGGAACTTTTTAACTTGGAAGCTGAGATTGCGATTCAACTTCCTATATTGTTAGCCACTGTTATTCTCTTTGAAAGGTGAATCTTTTAATTTCGACTAATTAATTTGGATTTAGGATTAAAGCTTACACATTGTTTGCATGGTTGTTACCATTGTATTGTTAGTTTAAATACAATGTTTGTTTTGATTGTTACTTAAATTCTATTATATTGTTAGTTTAAATACAAATACATAACAACCATCCAAACAAAGTTTTAATTAGTTGTTGTTATTGGTCTCATGCTTACATGAAATCTAGTGTTTGCAAGGATTCCTCTTCTTCTAGTTAAGAATATTGTATATTATGGTATAATAAAGATAGTACAAAATCTTATCAATTTAGTAAAACTCATGAATAATTGAACAATACAAGTAAGTTTGTCATTCGAAAACTTATGAAATATTTATACAAATTATGTCTGCCCGTCATAACTTGTGATCAAGCTAAAATTTTCCAATCCAGCAGAACTTTGTGAACCATTTGGAAAATTCAAAAGCAAATTTGACTCAATTTATGACTAGCATTTGAAAAAATTATTCTTAATGTATACTAAACAGAGTAACTTTATCCATCATTTAAAAAAATGTTTCATTCTTAACTTTACCATTAACCAAATGACTCAAATATGATTCTATGGGCTAATGGACACTAATTCCCCCCTTTTTAAAGGGAAAAGGATCACTTTTATAATTAGGTGTATATCAACTCTTATAAATCGCAAAATTGATCTTTTTTCCTTTTAAAAAATGTATTCTCCAATTTTAAAAATTCGAATAATGCGTCAAGTATTTAATAAATCAAACCCCACCACGTATCCCACACCATTTTAATTCCTCACCTTAATTATTTACCCCTTTATAGCTTCTTTTTTTGCTCCCAAATGAAGTGATGCAAAATATTTTTTACGTGATAAACTCATAGTTGGATGATCACTAACCTTACTCAGGTCAACTTTTTTATGTCACTATTCATACATGTGATATGACTCACTGTTAAAACATGTTTATCTTAAATTGACTATTATTTCAAATTATTGCTTAAAAGCAAGTCTTTCTATAATATTTTCTTAATTAATATTCAAGTAGCGGCCACCACCAACTTTATTAATTAACTCTTAAACCGCATTAACATACTTGCAAATGGAAATACATTCGATCCTCTTTGGTTTGGCTTATTTTAATTATTACTTTCTCAGTTTCCATTTCTCTAAACCCAAAAGCATCAAATTAAGCAGTCTTCTTCTCAATAACTCAAGGTTAGATTTCTAAATTGTTTTATTTATTTTTCATATTCAACATACATTTTTCTTGAGTGTTGACATCATTATTCAGTAAAATTCTTTAATCGGATTTTTCTTGGTTATTTTAAAATGTTTATTTATTTGCTTCTCTACTTATTAGGCATAAATTCCATTAAAAATTAAATTTTAGAGTTGTTAAACTAAATTAGAAATTAGAAATCATAAAGACACATCCATCCTAAGATGTGTTTTGACATACTAGCAAGGAGGGGGATCTGGAATTAGTAATTAAGTAATGTATACTCATATGCAGCTAAGGGACCTGATCAAGGATCAAGTGTACTCTTTAGTTGTTATGTGAGGTTAATGTCTTGTAATCTAACGGTGTAAGATCTATTTCTATGCTATAAAGAAATTTAGTTCTTTTCAATTGTAATCATCGTTAAGTCGAATTAGTAGCTAGGTAAAGTCTATATCAACTAGAGTTAGTTGGTATTGTGGGCAGTAGAGTTATTGCTTAGCTTGTCTTGTAATAGAGGTGTTACAAGGGCTAGAGGGATTAAGAGTTTAATTTCTAGGTTACAAGAGTTTGTAAACTGAATCTTGGCACGATGTTTAATGGAGTTGTTGCTGAAATCATGTAAGACAGGTCGTAGTTTTTCCAGCTTTGAAAAGTAACACGCTCCCGATAGGCAATTAATCCATAATATCATCCATCGTTGGCATTATTGGAAAAAAATCACCCAATATCCCTGCCGATGTGTTTTGACATCCCACAGCTTCGGCAGATCGCTTAGCCCCGTTCCTCTTCGGCGCAAGAGCACCTCTACTTATGGGAATGCTACTTCGAGAAATGCTGCTTCAGGATAAACTAGATATGTTGCGAGAGAAACTGGATATTTTCCTATGGCTTGGACCCTTTCACTCGAGAACTCAAAGGGGGGAAAGAATTCTTCAAGGTAATGTGATTAGCTTGCTTGAATGAATCCGCTCTCTTTGCTGTGAACAAGAGGAAGCTCTGCAGATGAAGCAGGCGACGGGTAAATGCTTTTTTTGAGTTCATACCAGGATCCAGGGAAAGGCTTTTTGCTCACCCCGCGAAAGGCGCATGGGTTGACTCTGTTTCTTTCTATGAGTTAGCAGGTGAGAAGGAAAGACTAGTGCTTTGTAAGTGCTATAGTACAGTGTTGACTGGTGTGCTTCGGTGTAACCGGGGGGCTGGAACCAAAGAAAGACTGTACCCGGCGTCCCTTTCTCTCATCAGGCAGCTATCTCGAACTCATTGAACACTAACTTTCTTCTTTTTCTTTTCTAATGGTCGAAATTATCTCAATTGTGCAAAATGTGTGTGATCAGAAGCACACCTTTTGTAGCCAAACTAAACTATGGCCTTACTGACTTCTCAAACCACGCCCTCGGGGATTGCTTCAATCCATATAGGAAATTTATCCACCGCCTATCTCATGCCATGCTTCTTCTTTCTCCGAATCGGTTCCTAGTGTTAGTCAATCAAGATTCGCCAAAACTTAATTATCTGTATATACCTCCTTAACGTGTTTGACTAATTATTAACATGTCATGTAGTACTATTTATTTGTTTATACTCATTTATCAGTTGCTCCTCTTGGCCGTGGTTTTTCCCTTATTTAGAAGGGTTTTCACGTAAAATTCTTGGTGTCATTATTTTTCCATTATTTTGATCATATATATTTTGTGTCAGTCCGCGTTTTTTCCAACAAACTGGTATTAGAGCCAATGTGTTATCTGAGTATGCTCTGTGGTTGTAGGATAGTCTGAACTTCCACATCAGAAAAGATTTACTTTGGTTTGCAATAACTATATTTTTGGGGGAAAACGATGGAAGCCAACACAAGTAGAATGGTTACTTTGAATGGTGTTAATTATGTCATTTGGAAGGAGAAAATGGAAGATTTGCTTTATGTTAAGAATTTTTATCAATCAGTCTTTACCATTGTAAAGCCTGAAAATAAAACAGACGAAGAGTGGAATCTGTTGCACAGACAGGTTTGTGGATTCATAAGGCAATGGGTTGACGATAATGTGTTGAACCATATTTCTGGGGAGACACATGCTCGAACCTTATGGGAGCATCTTGAAAGTTTGTATGCTCGGAAGACTGGCAATAACAAAATGTTCTTAATAAAGCAAATGCTGAGTTTAAAGTATCATGATGGTTCTCCGATGACAGATCATCTGAATAATTTTCAGGGGATCATGAACCAGTTATCTGCTATGGGCATCAAGTTTGATGAAGAAATTCAAGGCTTGCTTCTACTTGGTTCCCTACCAGACTCTTGGGAAACATTTAGAACTCCATTGTCAAATTCTGCTCCGAATGGTGTGATCTCTATGGATTCCGCCAAGAGTAGTGTCTTGAACGAAGAGATGAGAAGAAAATCTCAAGGTTCTTCTTCGTCGGATGTCCTAATAACTGGCTCCAGGGGGAGAAACAAAACTCGTGGTTCTCAAAATAGAGAACATAACAGGAGCAAGTCCAGAGGCAGACTTAAGGATATTGAGTGCTATCATTGTGGCATAAATGGGCACACTAAGAAGTTTTGCCGGAAGTTGAAGAGGAAGAACAAAGGCAAAGAGGAAAATAAAGAAGATGGCAATGAAAATTGCCTAGCCACCTTTATCACAGAAGATCTTGTTACCGTCTTTGATGCGGATCTGATAAATATTGCTTGTGATGAGTCAAGCTGGGTTATGGACACTGGTGCCGCATCTCATGTGACATCAAGGAAGGATTTCTTCTCTTCCTATACTCCTGGTGATTTTGGAACCTTGAGGGTGGGTAATGAGGCTGTATCAAAGGTGGTTGGTATTGGTATAATTTGTTTGGAAACTAGTGTTGGAACTAAACTAGTTTTGAACAATGTGAAACATGCACCTGATGTTCGTCTGCACCTAATTTATGTTGGTGTTTTGGATGATGAAGGATATGTTAGTACCAACGGTGATGGAAAACATAAACTCATTAAGGGTTCCTTGGTTGTGGCTCGTGGTAAGAAACGTCGTGGTCTATACTGGACTACGGCTTCTACTTGTGATGATATGGTGAATGCAGTTGAGAGCTATAGCTCTTCAACATTATGGCACAAGAGGCTTAGCCACATCAGTGAGAAATGACTTAATGTTTTAGCCAAGAAGAAATTATTGTCAGATTTTGAAAGTGCTAAATTAGAAAAGTGTGAGCACTGCTTGGCTGAAAAACAAAATAGAGTTTTCTTTAAGACTAAACCTTCTTCAAGGAAGATAGAGTTGCTTGAGTTGGTGCACTCTGATTTATGCGGCCCAATGAGGACAAGGAATTTGGGTGGTGCACTCTACTTTGTCACCTTTATTGATGATTGCTCGAGAAAACTTTGGGTCTATGTCTTGAAGACTAAAGACCAAGTGTTAGGTGTCTTCAAGCAGTTTCACGCTTCAGTTAAAAGAGAAACTGGAAAGAAACTGAAATGTATTCGTACTGACAACGGTGGTGAATATTGTGGACCGTTTGACGAATACTGCAAGCATCAAGGTATTAGACACCAGAAGACTACTCCTAAGACTCCTCAACTTAATGGTTTGGCTGAGAGAATGAACAGGACCTTGATGGAAAGAGTTAGATGTTTGCTTTCTGAAGCAAAGTTGCCGAACTCATTTTGGGTTGAGGCTTTATTGACCGCTGCACATGTTATTAATTTGTCTCCTACTGTTGCTTTGCAAAGTGATGTTCCAAATAGAGTTTGGTATGGAAATGATGTTTCCTATGACCATTTGAGGGTATTTGGTTGCAAAGCTTTTGTATATGTGCCAAAAGATGAGAGGTCAAAGTTAGACGCCAAGACAAGGCAGTGCATCTTCATTGGATATGGCCTTGATGAATTTGGTTACAGTCTATATGATCTAATTGAGAAGAAACTTGTGAGAAGCCGTGATATTATTTTTATGGAGAATCAAACCATTGAAGATATTGACAAAGCGGAGAAGCTAGAATTTTCAAGTTTTGATGGCATAGTTCATCTTGATGAAGTTCCTCACACAAGTGTGCATGATGTTGTTGGGCTTGATGACCATGGTGACGCCCATAATCATGTTTCGAATCAACACGTTGATGTTGATGATAACAATGATGTTGTTATTGATGATCTTTCTACTCAAGAAGTTGTGGACGAATCAAATATCCCGCTTAGGAGGTCCACAAGACAGCGGGTTCCTTCCTCTCACTATTCACCCAATGAGTATGTGCTACTCACTGATGGGGGAGAACTTGAATATTATGAGGAGGCTATGGAATATGAGCACAAGGATCAATGGATTGAAACCATGCAAGATGAGATGAAGTCTCTGCATGAGAACCACACTTATGAGTTGGTGAAATTGCCTAAAGGCATGAGAGCTTTGAAGAACAAGTGGGTGTTCAAAGTTAAAGTTGAAGAACACAACTTGAAGCCCAGATACAAAGCTGGATTGGTTGTTAAGGGATTTGGTCAAAGGAAGGGTATTGACTTTGACGAAATATTTTCTCCTGTCGTGAAAATGTCCTCCATACGTACAGTTCTAGGTTTGGCTGCTAGTCTTAATTTAGAGATTGAGCAGATGGATGTGAAGACGGCTTTCCTTCACGGTGACCTAGAAGAAGAGATTTATATGGAACAACCTGAGGGCTTCAAAGTAAATGGTAAAGAAAATTTTGTGTTCAAACTCAGGAAGAGTCTATATGGCCTAAATCAATCTCCTAGATAGTGGTACAAGAAGTTTGAATCTGTTATGGGGGAGCAAGGCTATAAGAAGACTTTTTCAGATCATTGCGTATTTGTACAAAAATTTTCTGACAATGATTTTACCATCCTCTTGCTATATGTGGATGATATGTTGATTGTGGGCAATAATACTTTCAAGATTGACGAGTTGAAGAAAGAATTATGTAAGTCTTTTGCTATGAAAGACTTGGGTCATGCCAAGCAAATTTTAGGCATGAGAATCACTCGTCTTAGAGATGAAAGGAAGATTCACTTGTCTCAGAAGAAGTATATTGAACGTGTACTGGAGCACTTCAATATGAAGAGTGCTAAGCAAGTTAGCACACCTCTTTCTAGTCATATGAAGTTGAGCAAGAAGATGTGTCCTACAGCTAGGGAGGAAAAAGAGAGCATGGCCAAAGTTCCATATTCCTCCATAGTCGGAAGTCTAATGTATGCAATAGACCTGATATTGCTCACACAGTTGGTATTGTCAGCAGGTTTCTCGACAATCCCGGAAAAGAGCATTGGGAAGCTGTGAAGTGGATACTCAGATATCTTAAAGGAAGCTCAGATGAATGCTTGTGTTTTGGAGCATCACATCCAATCTTGAAGGGCTATACAGATGCTGATATGGCAGGTGACCTTGATAACATAAAATCCACTACTGGATATTTGTTCACTTTTTCAGAGGGAGTTATATCATGGCAGTCGAAGTTGCAGAAGTGTGTTGCATTGTCTACAACTGAAGCTGAGTATATTGTGGCTACTAAAGTCGGCAAAGAGATGATATGGCTCAAGTAATTTCTTCAAGAACTTGGATTGGTGCAGATGGAGTTTGTTGTCTATTGTGACAGTCAGAGTGCAATAGACTTGAGCAAGAACTCCATGTACCATGCAAGAACAAAACACATTGACGTCAGATATCATTGGATTCGTGAGCAAGTGGAGAGTGAATCATTTCACGTCAAAAAGATCCACACAAGTGAAAATCCTGCAAATATGCTGACCAAGACGATACCGAAAGACAAGTTCGAGTTATGCAAATAACTTGTGGGTATGATCTCTCTCTAAAGAGGATGAAGATACCTCCTTCCGGTGAATGGGTCTGGAGGGGGAGATTTGTGGGGTTCCAGCCCCATTTTCCATTGGTAAAGTCCCACTTTGTTGAAAATTGGTGCAAATCTCTATAACCATAAGATCGCCATTTTTTGTCAAACTAAATCTCACCAAGAAACCTATCAAAGTTTAAAAAAATGGTTCTTTCATGATGTCACTGATGACATCGTAGGTGAAATTTTTTTCTATAAATAGAGCAACCTTGCTCATTTGTAAGAACATACCAAAATAGAGAGAAAAATCATTTTGAGAACAAAGTGAGGTATACCATAGACTATATAAGAAAATAGTTTGTGAAGAAAAATAGAGTGTGAGCGATATTTTAGTAAGGTGGTAAATCAAAAGAGTGTTATTCCTTTTGAGTGTGTAGTAGTCACTTTGAGTGTTGTACTCGTCACTACACACTGTAAAAATTCATTGCTATAGTAATATCAGTTGCTCCTCTTGGCCGTGGTTTTTCCCTTATTTAGAGGGTTTCCACGTAAAATTCTTGGTGTCATTATTTTCCCATTTTATTTCCATTATTTTGATCATATATATTTTCTGTCAGTCCGCGTTTTCCCAACAATTTATATTCCCACCACAACTAGTATCTGTAGAGAATAACAGAAAGAAAGTATAATCAGGAAACCTTCTGCTAGCCCAAGATAGTTAACTAATATTGAAAGATTCAACTAAACAAGAGGAAGCTAGAGAGGAAAAGGAAAAATTGGTTATGAAAGAAGACTTCTTGAATTGCTTGATGTACAAGAACATCCGCTCTTCTTTCAATTTCGACTTCTCTTAACCCAAAATTAAAGCTTCAAATGTTACTTTGACATCATTAGACGGTAAAATTCCTTAATCGGATTCTTTCTGTTATTTTTTTCTTACAATTGTAACACCTCCGTTTTACTACTCTATGAGGTAATGTTTTTATTTTCAATTTTTTTCCTAATGAAAGGTGACAGAGCAATTAACTCAAGGCAGTTGGACGGTTAGTAGTTTCCACAATTGCCAATTGAAATGGATGTTGTTGAAACTTGTGGAAAAGGAACTCTTTCTTCTGGAGAGCCTTCCACCAAAACTAGTATTACATCAATTTATGATGATGATCAAGTTGTGGGCTTTGAGAAACATGCAGAAATTATAATGAAGAAATTGATACGAGGAACAAAGGAGCGGGATGTTATCTCCATCTATGGAATGCCTGGACTTGGTAAAATAACTTTGGCAAGTAAGGTGTATAACAATCCCTCTATTGTTAATTACTTTGATGTTAAAGCATGGTGTGATGTGTCGCAAGCATATAATAGGAGAACCTTATTGGTTGAGATTTTCAAACAAGCTACAAATGATAAGATCAAAATCAAAGAGGACGATGATGTAGCTGATATGTTGCGCAGGGTTCTAATAGGCAAGAGATACCTCATCGTGTTAGATGACATTTGGGATGTCGAGGCATGGGAAGATTTGGGAATATGTTTCCCTAAAGGTGAAGACCGAAGCAGGGTAATGGTAACAACGCGAATTGAAGAAATGGCTAAGCATCTTCAGCACCTTAGTGATCCTTATTCTCTTAGCTTTCTAACTTCTGAAGAGAGTTGGAAATTATTGGAGAAGAAGGTATTCCAAGGAGAGAGTTGTCCCCCGAATCTACTGGAAGCAGGGTTACAAGTTGCCCTACACTGTAAGGGATTGCCTCTTGTGGTTGTCTTGATTGCTGGAATTATAGCAAAAATGGAAAGGGAGGCATCCTTGTGGCTCGAGGTTGCAAATGACTTAAGTACCATTGCTTTAGGAGAGCAGTGTATGAAGGTAATACAATCAAGTTATGACCATTTAGAAGACCACTTAAAGCCTTGCCTACTTTACATGGCATTGTTCCCAGCGGACCATAAGATTCCAGTGGACGATCTGCTGAAGTTGTGGATGGCTGAAGAGTTTGTATTGAATGCCAGAGCAGAGAACATGGAGGAAGCATCTCAAGTTTGCTTGAGTGATTTGCTTAACAGAAGCCTAGTAATGGTCTCCGGATGAATTAATCGTGATGTAGAATACTGCTCACTTCATGATGTAGTGCGTGAGTTCTGCTTGAGAAAACTCACAGAAGACAAGTATATGCAGCTCGCAGTGCCATACAATCCGTATCAACATTTGCATTCCACGGAATCACGCTTATGCATTTATATTCATGATGATCTTATTAGAGAATTACATCATTCCGACTACCAGCTGGATAAGATTCCAATGCTCGATTTCAAGGAGACAAATTCTTTGGAGTTAATTGCTCATCCAAAACTCAATACATGGAATAGCCGATATTCAAATCCTTTAGATTTAGTTGTAAAATTAAGATTTGTTCGGGCATTGCATTTGATGGATGTGGAATTGCCAAATTCATGGGCTACTGCAATTCAATCGCTAACTCAGTTGAGATACCTTGCACTTTCCGTCAAACATTTTAAATTGAAGTGGATATCACACCTACACAATCTCCAAACTCTGCAGCTCAAGTCACGTGAGAAGTTCCACTAAGGGCTGATACTTTATCAGTAATGACGAAGCTAAGGCATGTTAATATAGACAGTTTTTCCGTGGTATGCGAAGACAATGACCAAGGAAGTTTTGAAGAATCTTTAACAACTATACTAGAGAACATGATGACTTTTGGCATTTTCTATATAATCTTGGATATTATGAATGCAAGGTTGTGGTGGGGATTTCTGAATCTTGAAGAACTCAGTCTCCGCGTTAACTGTGTACCTAAGTTTTCTTTGTTTCCCATACCAGAACTTCATACTCACCTTCATTCTCTTTCTCTGGCTTTCTCTTTAAAATTCTTTGATTCAGTTGGATGGGAGAGGTATATTGTCTTCCCTTCAAATCTTAGGCATTTGGACCTTAGAGGCTGTTTCTTGACGGAAGAAATGGTTTTAAACATTGCAAGATTGAAGAAGCTTGAGAGTCTCAAATTATTTGTGGGATTTCCTTTAGGGAGATCAGAGAGCTATTGCTGGGATGTCAGAAATGTGGAGTTCCCTGCACTCAAATACTTGTCATTACACTTTATGAGGATGAAAGAATGGAAAGCTTCAGAGGAATCCTTTCCTGTGCTTGAGGAACTATCTATAAGAGCCGGTTGCTTCTACAAGGAGATCCCTCCCAGCTTTGCAGATATTCCAACACTGCGACTTATTAAGCTGTTAGACTGCATCGACTCTCTAGGGATTTTAGCTAGGAATATCAAAAGAGACATTGAATAAAACACAGGATGTGACCGTCTCCAAGTTGTTATAGAAATGTAA
Organism: Solanum appendiculatum; assembly: GCA_018342035.1. Classification (NCBI taxonomy): domain Eukaryota; kingdom Viridiplantae; phylum Streptophyta; class Magnoliopsida; order Solanales; family Solanaceae; genus Solanum; species Solanum appendiculatum. Next base: position 21,184 of record JAGDQO010000668.1, on the reverse strand, counting down.
ATAAATGTATTTATTAGAGTTACTTAATTTATTATGTACACATATTGTCATTTACTTATTCTTGTGTACCACTTATGTAATACTTATGTAATATTTGTCAATATATAATATTCCCTACCTCCACATTAGGGGTTAGGTTTTCCACTCTAACATGGTATCAGCTTAATTAGTAAACTCTCTCTTCCTGGTTACCGCCTCCTCTTCTCTTCTTCTTCTTCTTCTTTCGATTATACCCTCTCCCATCCCACTCGATTCTGATTTCCGTTTCTCGCTTCTACCTTCTCCACACTGATCATGGCTGCCTCTTCCACCAGTGACGTTACCCTTCCAATTGCCACTGTTTTGCACATGCTCACGATTAAGCTCTCTTCCACCAATTATCTCTATTGGAAAAATCAGATGCTGCCACTACTTTCTTATCAACGCTTATTGGATCATGTTGATGGGTCCTCCATCGTTGCTTCTTGCGGATGACAAAGAGGTTCCGAATCCTCTTTACGCTGCCTGGCTTGCCTCTGATCAGCGGGCTGTCATCATCCTTAATTCTTCACTTATGGAAGAGGAGGTCTCTGAAATTTTGGGTCTCACTACAGCCCGACAAATCTGGGTTGCTCTCGAATCTGCTTATAGCAATTCTTTCGTTGAACGCGTTCATAATCTGCGAGATCAACTTCGTCAAACTGTCAAAGGTACCTTCTCTGTTGCAGATTTTGGCCGTAAATTTAAATCCATCTATGATTAGTTGGCTACCATTGGTCAGTCTGTTGATGATATCGATAAACTACATTGGTTTTTATGCGGCTTAGGAGCCTCCTTTGAGACCTTTTCAACCGCAATTCGTGCCACCAAACCAGCGCCTACATTTCGCGATTTGCTCTCACAGGTTGAGAGTTATGAACTCTTTCTCAAGTCACTTCATGGTACATCATCATCACCGCCTGCTGCTTTCACGACTCAGTCGCATCAGTCGTCCTCTAACAACGGTGGTCGTGGTCGATCTAATAGGGGCGGTGGTTCGAGTGGTTGAGGTCGCGGCCGCAGGCCACCCCACTGCCAGTTATGTCGAACAAATGGCCACTATGCCAATGCTTGTCCTACTCTTGCTACCTTTGCCACTCAAGCTGCCTCTCGTGACGCAAACTTGGCTCAAGCGTTCAATGCCCAATGTCATGTCACTAGTTCTGCCCCTGATTGGTATGTTGATTCCGGGGCCACTGATCACATGACTTCATCTTCACCAAGTGTTCATCGTGCCTTTCCATATTTAGGCAATGCTAACGTGACATTTGGAAATGGTACTGCTCTTCCTATCACTCATACGGGTTCCTCTACTGTTTCTAATAATTTGCATTTGCGTGATGTTCTGGTTGTTCCAAACCTTGCCAAGAATCTTTTGTCCATTAGTAAATTAACAAATGATAATTCGGTGGATGTTTTGTTCTCTCAATCGTTTTTTCAGATTCAGGACAGAAAAACGAAAAAGGTTCTGACTCGAGGCAAATGTGAGAATGGGCTATATGTTTTGCATAATGAGCATCAAGCTTTGGCGGCTATTACAAATTCAAGTTTGAAGGCATCTTATGAACTTTGGCATAGTCGATTAGGGCATGTTGCCTTTGATACTGTTTTACTTTTGCATAAGTTAGGTTGTTTGTCTGTTACTTCTATTTTACCTAAACCGGTCATTTGCTCTTCTTGTTAACTATCTAAAGGACACCGTTTGTCATTTGATTTAAATACTAAACGATCTTTGCATCCTTTGGACTTGATACATTGTGATTTGTGGGGCCCTGCGCCTATTACATCTACAGATAACTATAGGTATTATGTGGCTTTTGTTGATGACTACTCTCGCTTCACTTGGTTTTATCCTCTCCAAACCAAGTCTGGGTTTGCATCTGTTTTGTCTGTTTTCATGAAGTTTGTGCAAACTCAATTCTCTCGGAAAATTAAGGTTTTTCAAAGTGATGGAGGCACAGAGTTTGTTAATCACACTGTTCGCCGATTATTTGAAGATAATGGCACTTTCCACAGGTTATCTTGCCCGTATACGCCCCAGCAAAATGGTAGAGTTGAAAGAAAACACCGTCACATAGTGGAAACTGGTTTGGCCATGCTTTTCAATGCAAATGCTCCTACCTCTTATTGGGTAGATGCGTTCAGCTCAGCCGTTTACATCATCAATCGTCTACCTACAAAGGTATTGAACAACAAGTCTCCTTTTGAACTCCTGTTTTCTGAGAGGCCCAATTATCATAACTTCAAGGTCTACGGCTGCCAAGTATTTCCATATCTTCGTGACTATGCAAATCACAAGTTATCTCCGAGAAGTCTTCCGTGCATTTTCATCGGTTATAGCTCTCAATATAAAGGTTTTAGGTGTCTTGATCCGGCAACATCTCGAATCTATGTCACTCGCCATGCTCGTTTTGATGAACATTCTTTACCCTTTTCGGGCGCTACTTCATCTAAGGACTTAAACTCCTTGCAACTCGCAACTTTTTTGGAGCCTTTTTCCATGCCTGAAGAATCATCAACGGTCACTGGTCCTTCTCCTCCGCCGGCCTCACCGCTTTTACCTTCTCTGTGTCCTCCTTGTTTTGATGATTTTCATGGTGATATCCCAACTCCACCGCAGCCCTTACATACTGATCCGACTGCTGTTTTAATCACTGAGGAGCAGCTTGTTCATGTTACTCCCACACCTTGCCGGGTCGAAATTCCATCCCAGCAACCTGCTGCCTCATCTCAGCAGCCTCTGTCGGACGTTTTGGGTGATTCTTTGGCTCCCAATCAGCTTACTGAATCAGTGTCCTCTCCAACAGTTCATCCCATGGTAACTCGGGCCAAAGAGGGCATTTTTAAACCTTCCACTCGTCATCAAGCCAACTTAGCTCATCTTGAAACTCATCGCCTTTTTACAGCTTTATTTGCTTCCTCTGAACCAAGAGGGTTCAAGTCGGCTGCTAAGAACCCACAGTGGATGGCAGCAATGCATGAGGAAATGACGGCTCTTACTCAAAATGCTACGTGGACCTTGGTACCTCGTCCACCAACTAGCAATGTTGTTGGTTCCAAATGGGTTTTTCGCACTAAGTATAACTCAGATGGGTCTGTTGAACGTCTCAAAGCGAGACTGGTGGCTCAGGGATTCACTCAAATTCCTGGCTTAGATTATTCCCACACTTTTAGTCCGGTGGTTAAGGCTTCTACGGTAAGAATTGTTTTATCTCTTGCTGTCATTAACAATTGGAAGCTCCATCAGCTTGATGTCAAAAATGCATTCTTGCATGGTCATCTGAATGAAATTGTCCATATGGAACAACCACCTGGCTTTGCAGACTCTCGGTTTCCTGATCATGTGTGTCGTTTGAACAAAGCCTTGTATGGCCTCAAGCAAGCACCACGTGCTTAGTTTCAGCGATTAAGTTCCTTTCTTCTCAACATTGGCTTTACGTGCAGTCGATTCGATACCTCTCTGTTTGTTTTCAAACGTGCCTCCTGCATTATGTACCTGCTCGTATATATTGATGATTTAATCCTAACTGGCAACCGAACAGACATCATGGCTGCGTTTATCTCTCGTTTAAACCAGGAGTTTGCAATTAAAGATCTTGGAGATCTAAATTATTTTCTTGGCCTTGAAGTGACCTACACTGATAATGGGTTATTTCTCAGCCAGTCCAAGTATGCTCGTGATATCCTTGAACGAGCAGATTTACTTGATCCTAAGCCTGTGCACACTCCCTTAGCTCCTCATGAGTCATTCCTCTCCACTGGTGATCCCTTTCAAGATCGAACACTGTATCGTTCTCTAGTTGGTGCATTGCAGTATCTCACAATTACTCGCCCGGATCTTTCATATGCAGTGAATCAGGTTAGTCAGTTCTTACAGACACCAACTGTTTTTCATTACCAGTGTGTCAAACGAATACTTCGGTATGTTAAAGGCACACTTGCATATGGCCTATTGTTCACCAAGCTGAAGGATGTCTCCATCCTTGGTTACTCGGACGCTGATTGGGCTAGATGTCTAGAAACTCGCCTCTCTACTTATGGATACTCCATTTTTCTTGGTGGAAACTTGGTATCCTGGAGTGCCAAGAAACAACCAACTGTCTCTCGTTCAAGTTGTGAATCGGAGTATCGAGCCATGGCAAATACTGCGGCTGAAATTGTTTAGATTACTCACTTACTTCGAGAACTTCATGCTTTGCCTCCTGATCGTCCCACGTTGTTATGTGAAAATCGTAGTGCGCTCTTCCTCACACAGAATCCTGTGTCTCATAAAAGGGCAAAACACATTGACCTGGATTATCACTTCATTCGGGAGCTTGTGTCGTCTGGTAAACTATACACTAAATTTGTCCCGACCACGCTTCAGGTGGCTGACATCTTCACTAAGAGTCTTCCTAGGCCTCAGTTTGAGTGTTTGCGTGCAATGCTTCGTCTTAGTCCTCCACCGTTTCGCTTGATGGGGGGTATTAGAGTTACTTAATTTATTCTGTACACATATTGTCATTTACTTATTCTTGTGTACCACTTATGTAATACTTATGTAATATTTGTCAATATATAATATTCCCTACCTCCACATTAGGGGTTAGGTTTTCCACTCTAACAGTATTTAAAAGCAATTCAAGTTGTAAATTCCCAGCTCTATACCCACTTCTTAATTCTACTTCTATATTGTCGCATTATTATCTATTTTTTTAGGCATAATACATAAACATACTCTTTAACTTGATTTGTGTTGATAGCTATGTTCTTCGACTTTGGATGTGCACAAGTAAGCACTTAAACTTGTATAAAATTGAACAAGTATACACACACACTTTTTATGTGACATAATACATGTAGGACATCGTGTAGGACACAAATTGTCACATAGGACGTGTGTATCTACTTGTTCAACTATATTCAAATTTAAATGTCTAGTTATGCACACCCAAAATTGGAAGACATAGATACCAATTGAGGCCAAGTTAAATGACTCTTTTCTGTTTTATGCCCTTTTATTTATTAGGGAACTTTTTAACTTAGAAGCTGAGGTTGCAATTCAACTTCCTATACTGTTAGCCACTTCAGTTGTCTTTTAAAGATGAATCTTTTAATTTCGACTAATTTGGATTTAGGATTAAAGCTTACACCTTGTTTGGATGGTTGCTACCCATCCTATTGTTAGTTTAAATACAATGTTTGTTTTGATTGTTACGTTACTTAAATTCTATTGTATCGTATTCGTATCGTTTAAATCCATCGTTAGATAATGACAAAAAGACCTATTTTGAGTAACGACCGTACCTTGCAATTTCTTGGAGGTTTGTCATTGCAATTATGGATACGTGACATTATGTAACGACGAAGAACGATACAATCTATTCAAACGATGTATTCATTTAAACAATATAGTACGATACTATACTATACTCTACGATACATTATGAAACAATACCTACCAACCGTCCAAACAAAGTGTTAGTTGTTGTTATTGATCTCACGCTTACATTAAATCTAGTGTTTGCAAGGATTCCTCTTCTTCTAGTTAAGAATATTGTATATCATGGTAGAATAAAGATAGTACAAAATCTTGTCAATCTAGTAAAACTTGTGAATAATTGAAAACTTGTGAAATATTTATACAAATCATGTCTGCCCAATCATAACTTGTGATCAAGGTAAAATTTTCCAATTCAGAAGAACTTTGTGAACCATTTTGGAAAACTCAAAAGCAAATTTGACTCAATTTATGTTTAGCATTTGGAAAAAATATTCTTAATGTATACGAAATAGAGTAACTTTTTCCTTCATTTAAAAAGTGTTTCATTCGTAACTTTGCCATTAGCCAAATGACTCAAATATGATTTTATTGGCTAACGGACACTACTTCCCCTTTTTAAAAAGGGAAAAGGATCACTTTTATAATTAGGGTTATAACTTATATCAGCTTTAAATCGCAAAGTTGCAGAGGCGTATGTAGGAGGGGGTCACCAAGTTCACGTGAACCCATGCTCCCCTCTCGAAATCATATGATGCGACGATGATTGGGTGCACCTCTTAGTGAGGTTAGAAAATTGACTTTTATATCTATCTTATTTTAGTTTTCTTTCTAAAATTTACTAACATCTCTCTAAGGGGTTATCGATAGCACTTTTGGCGTTTTAATTAATTAAGCATTTCAATTTTGGAACTATAATTTAAAATTTTAATTGTTTTCAATGATAAAAACCTAAATATCAAACCGATTAGATTCACTTTTTCATAATAATGCACCCATCATCCCGAAATCCTAGATAGTGAGTCTATCATATTCTTTTCCCAAATGAAGTGTATTACAAGTGTCCAATGGAAATCGAACTCTTATTGACGAGAGCAACAAAACTTAAGCTAATCCATTTCTGTAACTCCACCAAGAATTTACTTTGTTAATGATTTTCACAACAAATAAAATTTATATATTTAATAAATTTCTCAATATAAATATAGAAAAGTCGGAGAACCCGCATTTGATACCTTATATAGATCCATACTTGTATATGAGTGCAAAAGAAAAATATTTGGTGCCTGCGTGTGTTTAAAAACTTCATTAGAACTGAGTACAAACTTAAAAATCAATCTCAGCTTCCATATACTTTTATCTTATAGAATGAAGAGTGATAATTAATTATCTTAAAAATCAATCATGCACATTAAAGAATTAAGATTAAGAGTTTCAAATTAGCTTAATTTCATATCTAATTAACATTTTAATCTAGCTCACATTAATAACAACTCTAATTGTGGTACCTGATCTTCATTTCATTAGAAGAAAATAATTTGAGTTCTCGATCAAATAAATAATAAAAAAAGTGTGTATCTCTTAATCTTGAGGAATAGAGTAATAAATTTATGACTCACTCTATGTTAAAACATATTTTATCTTAAATTGACTATTATTTCAAATTATTGCTTAAAAACAAGTCTTTCTATAATAATACTCCCTCAGTCACTTTTTAATTGTTCAATTTGACTTTTTATTTGCCCGATTTACTTGTTATTTTTGATAAATTAAGAAAAGATAATATTTTTTACCCATTATATTCTCAATTTACTTAGAGAGTCAATGTTTTTGAAAAAAATACTGAATCTCTTTAATTAGTAAATTGATTTTGGAATTATATCAATTAATAGGGGTAAAATGGTAAACTCATTATGTTAATTTTTATTTTTTTAATAGGTGTGTCAAGTAAAAAATTGACAAGTAAATAAAGACAAAGGGAGTAATATTCTTAATTACTCCCTCCGTCTAACAATACTTGTCCATTATACTATTTTGGGATGTCTAGTTCCTAATATACCCCTATCATTAATTATAGTCATCTCCTTATTACATTTTTCAATACATTGTATTTATTATATTCAAAGGGTAATATAGTAAAATCACCTTTCTATTTATTGTTTCTTAATGGGTGTACCAAGCCAATAGTAGACAAGTATTGTTGGGCAGAGGGAGTAATATTCAAGTACCGGCCGGGCGGCCACCACCAGCTTCATTAATTAAGTCTAAAATGGCTGTTCATTAAAATACTTGCAAGTGGGAAACCATTCAATCCTCTTTGGTTTGGCTTAGTTTAATATTTGCATTCCATGGAATCACGGTTATGCATCTATATTCATGATGATCTTGTTAAACAATTAGATCATTCCGAATACCAGCTGGATAAGATTCCAATGCTCGATTTCAAGGAAACAAATTCGTTGGAGTTCATTGCTCATCCGAAATTCAATACATGGAATAACCAATCAAATCCTTCACATTTACTTGTTACATTAAGATGTGTTCGGGCATTGCATTTGATGGATGTGGAATTGCCAAATTCATGGGCTACTGCAGTGCAGTCGCTAACTCAGTTGAGGTACCTTGCACTTTATGTCCAACATTTTGATTGCAAGTGGATATCACACCTACACGAACTCCAAACTCTACAGCTCCGGTCAAGGAAAAAGTTACACCTAAGGGATGCTACTTTATGGGAAATGACGAAGCTAAGGCATGTGAATATAGATTGTTTTTCTGTGGTATGTGAAGACAATGATGAAGGAAGTTTTGAAGAATCTTCAACAACTATGATAGAGAACATGAAGACTTTTCGCAGTTGCCATATACTCTTGGATAATACGAATCCAAGGTTCTGGTGGAGGTTTCCGAATCTTGAAGAACTCAGCCTCTACGTTAAACATGTACCTGAGTGTCCTTTGTTTCCCATACCGGAAGTTCATACTAACCTTCATTCTCTTTCTCTGGAGTTATCATCTGTCTTGAAATTCTGGGGTTCAATTGGATGGGAGAGTTATTTTGTGTTTCCTCCAAATCTTAGGCATCTGTACCTTGCTGGCTGTTTCTTGACGGAAGGAATGGTTTCAAACATTGCAAGATTGAAGAAGCTTTAGAGTCTGACATTAAAGGGGGGATTTCCTTGGAGGAAATCAGACAACTATTACTGGGACGTCAGAGATGTGGAGTTCCCTGCACTCAAATACTTGACATTACTCAGTATGCAGATGAAAGATTTGAAAGCCTCAGACGAATCCTTTCCCATGCTTGAGGAGCTATCTATAAAATCTGGTCACTACCTCAAGGAGATCCCTCCTAGCTTTGCAGATATTCCAACACTGCGACTTATTGAAGTGTCTTACTGCGACTTAAAATTGAAGGTTATTAGACTCTTCATTACCCACATTTAGTACATGAATATATGATTGCATTAAGATCATGTTTGATGCATGAATTTAAATATATCTATTACTTAATATTTAATTAATTAAATAGATATTAATATTTAATTTATTTTAGGGGTAAGATAAGGACAAAATGGTAATCCAACTTTGAGGTTAGGAGCTTCCCACTTATAATAATAATAATAATAATATATATATATATATATATATATATATGAGACATCATTTGAAGGCTTAAGTCATCGAAGGCCCCTTAAAGTTATCTGCATAATTCACTTAGACACCTCAACTAAGACTAGTACATATTGGCTAGGGGCGGGGCTGGGTAGAATAGGTTGACATTTTCATTTTTTCTTTTTCTTTCTTTTTTTAAAAAAAATTTAGATATAAAATGTGCTTGAAAAATTTTAAACAAAAAATTATTTTTTCTATAATCTTGGGGGCCCAGTGCCACATGTTATTTTTTAATTAGCCATATTGCCATGTCAGCGCAAGTGTATCACACACTCTTCATATTTTTTGTTGATTATCAAAAAATGTCTAATAGGAACAATTTTTGAATAGGTAAAAGTGTTCAATAGGTACAAATCCTAGTTAAGGTGTCTAAGTAAATTATGCAGACAACTTTAAGGGTTGTCGATGACTTGAGCCTAATTTGAATTTCAAGAGTTAAATGATTTTAGTTTGAGTGTGAATTTGAATATAGAATCTTCATGTTTTTTAAAATAAATTTATATATTTGAAAATTGTTGGGGTTTGAAGGTGTGAATAGGAAATGAAGAGTTGTGACTCTCCTGAAGGGTTGTGACTTTACCGAAGGGTTGTGACCTTTACGAAAGGTTGTATCTTTTCTAAAGGGTTGTGACCGTTTGAAAGGTTGTGCCTTTTCCAAAGGGTTGTGACCTTTCATGAAAGGTTGTCCCTTTTCCAAAGAGTTGTGACCTTTCTGATAAGGCACAATTAACACATTTTCATACTACCCTTTGTTGGCTATAAATAGAGAGATTTTCTCTCATTTTTAAGAATGAAATTTTTCCTTCTTTTGCATATATGTTCTTACAAAACAAAATAGAGTATATGTGTGATTCGTTGCTGTCTTTTTGAGTTAGTTGAAATTTTCGAAGTTTGAGGTACTGCTACTTCTTTAATGGTTAAATCCATTTTATCTTAGGAGGAATTAATCTACAATCTCGGGTACTTGAGGGGATTAAATTTCTTAAGGACACATAGTGGGTTCTGCGGACTCGGATAGTTCTTTTCTTTTTCTTTTCATCTTTTATTATTTCTGGTTTGCTAATCAGAATACAGGATATAACAAGCTTAAGAAATTTATATATTGTTGTTATTTTCTGTGGTAAGGAAATTATTTTTATTTTCTGTGTTCTTTTTGTTGGAAAAAAAGAAGAGAAAGAGAATTATTTTATCATATGATAAAAGAGATTTGTGATGAACTAGTACTACTTTAATATGTTTGAATATATTTTCTGTAGTAAGTTTTCCTTGGACTGGTAAAATTATTTTTATTTTCTTCTCAAGTGCATTCAAGCATTGCACCCCTTCAGTTTTCTTTTTAATGAGAAAAGTTATTTTGTACATAAAGGCCAAGATGTGCACTTTAATTATTTTTCCTATATTCTTGATTTTATATAACTATGAGAAGAAGTAAATGAACAAATGTTGTCTCCTAACAATATTTGAATATGAGTTTAGTTTCTCGTTGAATTCAATGCTTTCTGAGGAAAATTGGAATATGGTGGAAACTGTAAAAGGAAAAAATTGGCAAGAAAGGTGACTTGCATGAAATCCTTGCTTACAGATAGAATATGATTCAATGGGAGTAAAAATCAGGTTTTATCTTTATTTTCCCTTGAGTATTTCTTTTTTTTTATCCTTTATAAGTTATGAGATTTATTTCATAAATGTTAGGATAGATGTTCATTATGTGATGATCTCAGAATATATGTATTCTGTTTGGAGGAGGAAAAAAAACTTTTGTAGTTTTCTACTCCATGTGAAATTTGAATGTGTCTGATTTTTGGAGACTAAAATCTTTTGTTTTTTTTCTCCTTTGGTTTGAAGAATATAAGAACTTCACCGAATAAGTCAGATTGTGCATTTGGTTTGAAGAATACACTAATTTATTAAACACTCTGTTTGAATGAATATTCCGACTTGAAAAGTTTAAAAACTTCGTTAGCAGTATAAAGGCTAAATGATTTGAAGAGTATAAAAACCTCATCGTTAAACTAGAAACAAGTTGTATAAAGATTGAATCTTTATTGTTAGTATTCTAAATACTAAGTGATCTGTCCAATTGTGACAGAAAGGAAAAAAAACACTAGTGACATAAAATTAGTGATTTTTGTGCATGCAATAGATGTTTCTATGGATTAAATCTCCAAAAGAATGTTTTATGTTGCCAATGTGCATTTTGATGGTATACAATTTGAAAGCAGGAAAAAAATATGTGAAAGATAATTTCAAATACTTGAAAAATATTTTTGAGATCATATTAAAAATGTGGGGGTTCTTTACTTGTGATAAAGACAAAATTAGACTTAGTGTCTAATATAAATTTGAAAGTACAAGATATGAAATTCAATGACATTCTTGTATTATGTTAGACCCACAAAATTCTTGGAGTATATTTGATATTGTGGTCGTTTAGTCTCTCTTTACTAATAATGGTATAATGACTAGTATAAACCACCAAATTATATATATACTTGTTCAAAAGAATTGTGTTCTTTGATGAAAAAGTGTCACTTAAAATGTGGTGATTTTTCATAAATATATGTCTATTAGAATACAACTATCTGTATAAACATGAAAATTGGTGAAAGGTGATCAGTCATGTTTGTGTTGTAAAGAAGCATTTGGGTCGTATACTCTTTTTGGACCCAATGAGACTATGTTCATGGGTAACTATGCAATAACCAAATTAAAGGTTATGAAAAGGTTCTTCTGAAAAGGACATCTGGCAAGGTGCTGACTCTAAAAAATGGCTGTATCGGACAAAGTTATAAAAAAAAATAAAGAACAAAATATTTGTGAGAAAAGGTTACCTCACAGAGGATATTTTCAAAATCAATATTTCTGTTTGTTCTTACTTGCTTGAGTCAAGCTATTCTTGACATGAAGGCTTGAGACATGTCAATTACAAGACCTTGCGAAAACTGATCAACTTAGAAGGTTTGCCTAACTTTGAGTGCAATAAATAAAAATGTCAAGTTTGTGTAGAATTTAAGTATGCTAGGCATTCTTATAAATTTGTTGAAAGGAATTTTAATTCCTTAGTATTGATTCACGCTGACATTTGTGATGTCAACACCATCTCATGGTGGGAAAAAAGTATTTTATAACTTTTATTGACAATTGTGCTAGGTACTGTTATGTTTATTTGCAGAATGGTAAGGATGAAGCAATAAAAACATCTCGGCAATATTAAACTGAAGTTGTAAATCAGTTGGATAAAAAGATCGTCATGATTAAAAGTGGTAGATGTGGAGAATATGAATATTCTTTTGCAGAAATATATTTGAAAAATAGAATCATCCATTAAATTACTGCACATACTCACCTTAATCTAATGAAATTGCTGACAGGAAAAAACCGAACTTTGAAGGAAATGTTGAATATCCTACTTATAAGTTAAGGTTTACCACAAAATTTGTGGGGGGGGGGGAGCTATCATTATAGCAAAAGGAAAAACAAAAAGTTTTGTATGTTCAGAAAGGGAGCAACAAAAAGTTTTGTCTGTTCGGAAAGAGAGCAACAAAAAGTTTTTTCTATTCAGGATAGAGAATTGTTTGTCGCCCCTTAAAGTATATACATGCAATAACTCTTGAAAGAGAGTGATCTAACAATTATCAAGACACCATTTATTCCATATGAGAAATGGAAAGAAAGAAAATCCAACTTGAAATATTTCAAAGTGTGGGGGTGTCTAGTCAAAGTCCAAGTTCCTATTCCCAATAGGATCAAAATAGGACATAAGACTATAGATTGTATATTTATTGGATATGCTACAAATAGTAAAACATGTTGATTTATGGTTCATAAGTCCGAACCGTCGGATAGTCAAGTGAAGGGTCTAAACGACCTTGAAAAGAACCAAAGGAGAATGTACTTAATAGAGAGATTCAGAGGCGTAGTAAATGTCAAAGGACATCTACTTCCTTTGGGTTTGATTTTGTAACATTTCTTCTTGAAAATGAGTCCCAATCTTGAGCAATCATACTTGGGAGTTGGTTGATCTTCCTCCAGGAAATAGATGTTTGGGTTCAAAGTGGATCTACAAAAGGAAAAGAAAGTTGATGGAACTATTGACAAATACAAAGCAAGACTTGTTGTCATAGGCTTTAGACAATAAGAAGGCTTGATTATTTTGACACATAATAGCCACTAACTAGGATTATATCAATTCAGATGTTAATAGTGCTAGTTGTGGTATATGGCCTTCTAATTCGTCAAATGGATGTTAAAACAACTTTCTGAAATGGAGAATTGGAGGAAGAAATTTACATGGAACAACCCGAGGGCTTTGTGGTTCCTGGTAAAGAAAAGAAAGTGTATAAACTTGTTATGTCACTTTATGGAGTAAAAACAAACACCCAAACAATGACATAAGAAATCTGACCAAATCATGTTGGCAAATGGATTCAAGATTAACGAATGTGATAAATGTTTTTATATTAAAGACACTCCAAATCACAAGGTCATTGTTTGTTTTTATGTTGATGACATGCTGATCATCAAAAGAGACATTTCTGACATAAATGCTACTAAGCATATGCTAGAAAGTAACTTCGATATGAAAGACATCGAAGTTGCTGATGTGATTGAAAAGGTACTTGATAAATTCAAGTATTTGGATTTTAATATTGTCAAGACTCCAATAAATGTGAGCTTTGTACTTCAAAAGAAAGAAGGAGAAAGTGACTCACAATTGAATTATGCTAGAGTATTGAGAAGTATGATATATATCATGAAGTGTAGGCGATCAGATATAGCATGTGCTATTAGTAAACTGAGTCAGTTCACGAGTAATCTCAATCAAACTTATTGGATGACAATGAAAAGAGTTTTAGAGTATTTAAAACATACTTAAAAAACTATGCTTTGCATTATAACTAATATTCAACAGCATTGAAAGAATATAGTGTTGCAAATTGAATCACCAGGTCAAATGTAGTAAAATCCACGGATGGATATGTACTTACTCTTGGTGGAGGAGCAATCTCTTGGAAATCTTCCAAATAGAAATGTATCGCTCGCTCTATTATGAAATTCAAGTTTATCACTCTAAATAAGGCTAGTGAAGAAGTTGAACGACTCCGAAATTTCTTGAAAGATATTCTTTTTTGGCCAAACCTTTAGCACCAGTATGCATACACTGTGAGAGTTAAGTTGCTATAGGTAGGGCATATATCATGATGTATAACAAAAGGTCTCGTCATATATGACGTAGACATAATAACGTTAGAGAACTACTCTCTAGTGGAATTATCACAATTGACTATGTAAAGTCAAAGGATAATGTGTCGGATCCACTTACAAAAGGCCTAACTAGAGAGGGAGTTGATAGATTATCAAAGGGAATGGGACTATGGCTGAGGACAAGTCATTGTGGCGGTAACTCTACCTAGCAGACTGGAGATCCTAAGATCTAGGTTCAAGGAGATCCTAAGATCTAGGTTCAAGGAGATCAAACAAAGTCATTAATGACGGTTCAACATTGTCAAAAATTATTTTATGCTCCATTCTCATGATGAGACAATGTTCAGTCACCAGGATAAAGGCATTAGGGCTTTTGAATAGTTTCTAAGTTTGATACAGGGTATATCAAATGGTGTATCTACGGGTTAACACTTTTAGAAATCACCTATGTAAGTGTGAAGTATAAGCCGCTTCAAGGAGAATCCGGTAAGGCTAGTTCTTTACGCACTTATAAACCAAGATGTGTTCATGGCTGAAACGAACAAAACAATGAGAACCAAAATCAGTTCAAGGTTTGATTGTGTGACTTATGTTGTCTAGGTATACACCAAAGCTCGATAGTTCAAAGATATCAAATCTACCAATTGACCGAGTGTATCCGATATATGTTCACTATGGAAAGTTCAAAGGGAAACCTACTTATCCAAATGCAATCAATCCTTACTTATGAATCACACAGTTTTTCATGCATATGTTTTAACATTAGCCATTTCCTATTCATGTGGGGGATTGTTGGGGTTTGAAGGTGTGAATAGGAAATGAAGAGTTGTGACTCTCCTGAAGGGTTGTGACTTTACCGAAGGGTTGTGACCTTTACGAAAGATTGTATCTTTTCTAAAGGGTTGTGACCGTTTGAAAGGTTGTGACTTTTCCAAAGGGTTGTGACCTTTCATGAAAGGTTGTCCCTTTTCCAAAGAGTTGTGACCTTTCCGATAAGGCACAATTAACAAATTTTCATACTACCCTTTGTTGGCTATAAATAGAGAGATTTTCTCTCATTTTTAAGAATGGAATTTTTCCTTCTTTTGCATATATTTTCTTACAAAACAAAATAGAGTCTATGTGTGATTCGTTGCTGTCTTTTTGAGTTCGTTGAAATTATCGAAGTTTGAGGTACCGCTACTTCTTTAATGGTTAAATCCGTTTTATCTTAGGAGGAATTAATCTACAACCTCGGGTACTTGAGGGGATTAAATTTCTTAAGGACACACAGTGGGTTCTGTGGACTCGGATAGTTCTTTTCTTTTTCTATTCATCTTTTATTATTTTTTGGTTTGCTAATCAGAATACAGGAGATAACAAAAATTGCATTAAAAAAAATACTATAACTGTTGGGAAAGACAAGCACAAAATAAATGTGCACGACAGGGCAATTGCGGAAGAAAATCCAAGTCAAAACTTTCCCTT
Organism: Solanum appendiculatum; assembly: GCA_018342035.1. Lineage (NCBI taxonomy): Eukaryota > Viridiplantae > Streptophyta > Magnoliopsida > Solanales > Solanaceae > Solanum > Solanum appendiculatum. Next base: position 5,560 of record JAGDQO010000668.1, on the reverse strand, counting down.
TCTATTTGAACCAAGAGAAAACAAAATAATTCAAGAACAAACAATTTGGGGCAACAAACAAATCAACCAAGCAAGAAAAATAAATCAACACGAGACACCAAATTTAACATGGAAAACCTCTTCGGTGTGAAGAGTAAAAATCACAAGGCCAAAGCTACATTATAATCAACAAGAGTTACAAAAGTGTTCTCCAAAATGGCCACCAACAAAGTGCCAAACAATGAGCAACACAACTACACGATAGCACAAAAAACTAGAGAAATAAAAAGGAGCAAAATCACCAAAACGCAGCTACTGTTCACGAGCAAAAATCTGGAGCTACAAGACTCCAAATACCCTCTCTCAATTCCCAATCAAAGATTAAGTAGAAAGGAACAAGCTGTCCAAAAATCAGCTCAATCAGACAAGAAACGAAGCGGGAATCACGGTTTGAAATGGCTGCTACGGCTTGTGCGAAAATCTGCACTTTCTCACTTTTCTCTCTATATGGTTGCTTTCAAAACTCTTGCTCAACTTCAAAATAAGACCTAAAACAAAGTCTTATAAATGGACCATAATATTGGTCTTATGGGCAAAGTGGGCTATTCCAATTTGGCTCAAATTTATCCACAAAGGAAAGGAGGGGAGACCCAAAACCTTGGACTTTTATTTATCCACATACGCAAGGAAAAAAGGCCTAAAATCCAACAATAACCACAATAATTGTCAATTCAAAATATTTAATTGACATGAAAAATTATGATAAAAAATAGACTTGTTTCTATAAATTTGAAAGTAGCACAAAAATTAGGATGAAAAGAGTAAATACATAATGCGCCCTAAAGGAGTTTGTTTCTTCTTGAAGATGTATCATAATTATAAAATTAGGGAATATCGATTATATGATCCAATGCAAATGTTATTTCAATTATACAACTTTTTAAAAAAAAAATAGGAGATTGAATAATACATGAATCGGTAAATATAATGCAAGATATTTTTTTATAGAACGACTTTTTTCTATTTAGATTATAAATAGCCACACAAGCCTACATTAGTTATGCTAAAGACTAATCTTTATTATTTCAAAACACAGAGAAATTCAATCGGAAGATATTTATTTTATTAAAATATAAATCTTTTGACATATGAATGGTCAGATCCATCAGTTTAATAGTTAATTATTTAAGTTAATTTATACGTATAAGTTATTTTTAATTTTTAAAATGTATAATTATAATAAAGTACATAAAAAATTAAATTATTGTTTCAATTATATATTCATAAATAGTAATGACTGTCTACCATTCACATTTTCCGTTGCAACAAATCATTTGTAAGAACAAAAGTAAAAGAAGAAAATATAATAGGAGTATATAAGGAAAAGAAATAAGGGGAGAAGGAAAGAAAGAGACTTTTAGTCAAGAAGATTTTTTAAAAAAAAGTAAATTTAAATTTATTTTAATCAGTTTTTTTATTTGTGACCACTCAAAAAAATTAGAAAAAGCTTAATTTATTTTATTTATTTACGTGTTGATATTTCCCACAACAATTATTTCTCTATTTTTTTAAATTTCTGTTACCATCAATTTAGGGCAACCCTTTGGAGCAAGCCATCCACAACAACAGAAGGTGAGATTTTTTACTTTCTTTTTTTTTTTTTAAGGTTTCCATTTCTATGTTTTGCTATTTCCTTGTTGATCATTTGCATAATATTCATATTTTTATAAAATCATCTAACAAAGTTCAAATATTCATATTTTTATTTCATTTGGTTTCTAGTTTATCCAACAAAGTTTCTTTACAACCAAAATTCAAATTGTGTGAACTTTTACTAGTGATACTATATTACAACCCTTTCGATGATTGAATTCATTGAGAGAAACAAAACAAGAAATCTTTGTTCTTTTGGATACTGATCTATTAAATATAAAAATCAACCAAACAAGAAATTGATGAATTAGTAAAGCTGATACCGGATCCAAAGGTTAATTTACGGGTGCATAGGAACCCAATAGTTTTTGCTCATATCTCGTATGTATATGTATTAAAATTTTGCTAAATATTTAGTTGTGAACCGTATTCATTTGAGATTAATGACAATTATAAAATTCAAATTCTAGAACCGACTAATTTATAAACAAAAGAAAACACTATTATTCCATTGAAATTTCTCATTGAAAAATGTTTAGTGGCTATTCTCATAGATATTTTGGTTGAATCAGTGAGAAAAGAAAATAATAATAGTGTTTTTATATGGAAAAATTAGGAAGCTTCCAGTATTTCAGTGAGAATCTGTCTCCCACCATGCTTTTTTCAGTGAGCTGGTTCAGTGGAAAATGGGTGGGAAAATCATATTTTATAACACAAATTTCTCATTGATTTGCAGTAAGAACCTTTGTTTTTAGTAGTGAGGATAGTTGTTTGAAGCTACAAATTTATGCAAGGAAAGAAAAGGGGTCGATGGAAATCATGAATGTATTTTGAATAATAATGGTTCATATGTTTCATCTGAAATGAAGGGAACTCTAGTATATCCATGATGAGATCATCTCTGGCTTCTCTGGACTCTAGGTAATTGCTGAACATTGTTGAACCAAGTGAGGTTATTACAAATAAGTCCACAGTTAGATTGGCTATCAATCACTTTGTTACCATATCTGAAGCAATAATGTCTCACACCTATATCCTCAAATAAGACTTTACATGTGGCATTACTTCATTTATATTTTTTGCTTGAATTTTTTCTCTATAACATGAAGATTGTTGAGTTTGTTTTCTTTTATGAAAGGTGACAGAGCAATTAACTTCAAGGCAGTTGGATTGTGAAAGACACCAAGCCAATTGACATGGATGCTGTTGAGACTTGTGGAAAAGGAACTCTATTGATTCCAGGGACTTCTGTCCAACGTAGTATTCCATCAATTGATGAAGTTGTGGGCTTTGAAAAAGATGCAGAAACTATAATGCAGAAATTGACACGAGGAACAAAGAAGCTGGACGTTATATCAATCTTTGGAATGCCGGGAATCGGCAAAACAACTTTGGCCAGGAAAGTGTACTACAATCCCTCTATTGTTAATCACTTTGATGTTAAAGTATGGTGTTCTGTTTCTCAAGGATATGATAGGAGAATGTTGTTGGGTGAGATCCTTAAACAAACAACAAGTAAGAGCGAAATCATTGAGCCTGATGACAGAGCTGACATGTTAAGCAAGAGTCTGATAGGCAGGAGATACCTCATTGTATTAGATGATATTTGGGATGTCAAGGCATGGGAAGATTTGGGTTTATGTTTCCCTATAGCTGAAAATGGAAGTAGGGTAATGGTTACAACTCGAATTGAACAAGTGGCCAAGCATCTTCAGCACCACAGTGACCCTTATCCTCTTGGATTTCTAACAAAGGCCGAGAGTTGGGAATATTGCAGAAAAAGGTATTTCGAGGAGAGAGTTGTCCACCGAGTCTGCCGCCAGCAGCGCTACAAGTTGCCCAACGTTGCAAGGGGTTGCCTCTTGGCATTGTCCTAGTTGCTGGCCGGATTATTGGGGAAAAGGAAAGGGAGGCGTCCAGCTTGTGGCTAGAAGTTGCAAATGACTTAAGCTCTTATGTTGTAGGAGATCAGAGCTTGAAGGTGATACAGTCAAGTTATGACCATTTAGAAGACCACTTAAAGACTTGCCTTCTTTACATGGCATTGTTTCCGGAAGACCATGAGATTCTAGTGTCTGATTTGTTGAAGTTGTGGATGGCTGAAGAGTTAGTACTGAATGTTGACACAGAGAATATGGAGGAAGCATCTAGAATTTGCTTGAATGATCTACTTAACAGAAGCCTAGTTATGGTCTCTAAGAGGAGAGCTAATGGTGACAAAATACTGCATACTTCATGATGTAGTGCGTGAGTTTTGCTTGAGAAAACTCACAGAAGACAAGTATATGCAGCTCGCAGTGCCATACAATCCGTATAAACATTTGTATTCCACGGAATCACGGTTATGCATTTATATTCATGATGATCTTGTTGAACAATTAGATCATTCCGACTACCAGCTGGATAAGATTCCAATGCTCGATTTCAAGGAAACAAATTCTTTGGAGTTCATTGCTCATCCAAAACTCCATACATGGAATAACCAATATTTACATTTACTTGTTAAATTCAGATCTGTTCGGGCATTGCATTTGATGGATGTGGAATTGCCAAGTTCATGGGCTGCTGCAATGCAATCGCTAACTCAGTTGAGGTACCTTGCACTTCATGTCAAACAATTTGAATTGAAGTGGATATCACACCTACACAATCTCCAAACTCTACAGGTTCTGTCCAGTGAGAAGTTACACCTAAGGTGGGTTGCTACTTTATGGGAAATGACGAAGCTGAGGCATGTGAATGTAGTCTGTCCTTCCTTGGTATGGGAAGACAATGACGAAGGAAGTTCTGAAGAATCTTCAACAACTATGCTAGAGAACATGAAGACTTTTCACACTTGTCATATATTGTTTGATAATAGGAATTCAAGGTTGTGGTGGAGGTTTTCAAATCTTGAAGAACTCAGCCTCCAGGTTAAATGTGTACCTAAGTTTCGTTTGTTTCCCATACCAGAAGTTCATACTCACCTTCATACTCTTTTTGTGGAGTTAAGTTTAATTAAATTCTAGAATTCAGTTGGATGGGAGAGGTATTATGTCTTCCCCTCAAATCTTAGGGAGCTGCACCTTTCTGGCTGTTTGTTGACGGAAGAAATGGTTTTAAACATTTCAAGATTGAAGAATCTTGAGAGTCTCAAATTAGCGTTGGGAATTCATTTGAGGAGATTACAGAGCTATTGTTGGGACGTCAGAAATGTGGAGTTCCCTGCACTCAAATACTTGACATTAGTCGGTGTGCTGATAGACGAATGGAAAGCTTCAGAGGAATCCTTTCCCGTGCTTGAGGAGCTATCTGTAAAAGGTGGTTTCGAATTCCATGAGTTCCCTCCTAGCTTTGTGGATATTCCAACGCTGCGACTTGTTGAACTTGTAGACTGCATGGACTCTCTAAGTGTTTCAGCTATGAATATCAAAAGAGAAATTGAAGAAATCACAGGATGTGACAGTCTCCAAGTTGTTATAAAAAGGAATAGCTGTTGTTATTGATCTCACTCTTACATGAAATCTAGTGCTTGCAAGGATTACTCTTCTTCTAGTTAAGAATATTGTATATCCGGATAGAATAAAATATGGTAAAACTTGTGAATAATTGAACAACACAAGCAAGTTTGTCATTCGGAAACTTGTGAAATATTTGTCACAACTTGTGATCAAGATAATTTTTCCAATCTGGAAGAACTTTGTGAATCATTTGTATCACAACTATATTATGAACAACACAAGTATTGCCAGTCTGATCCTCCCCTTGATTTGTGATACATCTCATCTTATTATTTTTTTTTGTTAATAATAAAAGGGCGAGTGGTTCATTTCGCAAAATTGAAGAGCAAGTTTGACTCTAGCTTTCTAGCATGTAAGACACAAATTACTACTTAAAAAACAAAAGATAGAATCCACATACCAAATGCAACAAAATACTCCACCCGTAC